>JBAJNP010009439.1:0-18167 GCA_036877545.1 Yasuhikotakia modesta
CGGCACAGGAGCTGGAGCTGCCGCTAGTAGAGGCTGGCGGCACAGGAGCTGGAGCTGCCGCTAGTAGAGGCTGGCGGCACAGGAGCTGGAGCTGCCGCTAGTAAAACACTTACCCATTAGCATAATTTCAGATGAAAAAGGCTGGAGCTGCTGCTACTGCAGCAGAGGCTGGCGGCACAGGAGCTGCTGCTGGACCTGCTGTAGTAAAACTTACTCATTAGCATAATTCCAAATGAAACAAGGCTGGAGCTGCCGCTACTGCAGCAGAGGCTGGCGGCACAGGAGCTGGAGCTGCTGCAGAGGCTGGTGGCCCACAGAAAATGAAATTCAAACATATGGTTCTATTGAAAGTGTTAAACTGCATTGCCATGTTAACTGAAGAGACTGAAGTCAGTTTAAAAGAGGTAGATGACAATGCAATTCAGGTTAGTTATAATAATGGAGAAAAAGGACAAAGGGTGTTGCCACTTTTTACCAGCAAGGACCCTAATCCTAAAAAAAAAAAAAACCCACCTTGTTTCACATTTGAACACTCAAATCCAAGGTTACTTGATCGCTTACCACACACCCTGATCATTCCAATTGTTGCCACATCATGGAGATCCTAAGAGTGTAAAACAAAGCAGAAAACATTAGATACTTTCCAGTATAATTTGCAGCATTCAGACATGGTTAAGACAAGAATGGAGGTGGGACTAAAGACCTTGCAGGTAGATTGTTCCTGAAGAGGCTGTGGCAGAGATGCTGCTGAAGAGGTAGATGACAAAGACAAAACTTATGAAAACCAGAGAGATGACCACACATACCTCAGACAAAGACAATGCTAAAGGAAACAAACTAGAAACTATAATTTATGCAAGACAATTACAGCCAAAATAAGATCATTTGGAAAGTGTTACAGCACAAGCAGCCTGCAAAAGAAAATAATTCTGGAAAGGGGACTTGCCACACCTGTACTGGGAAAAACAAGAGATTAGTTCAACTTGCCAGATCTGCACAGACCAAATAAACTCTTTAGGTTACTAAAAATGATTTACCAAGCCTGTACAGAAAAAAGGGATGTTCAATTTAGACCTGCATTTAAAAGTTGTTCCAATTAGCAAATTTGTATTGGAGACATTCAAACTTACCAGACCTGTATAAAAGGGATTAGAGGTTAAAAAGGGTACTTGTCTGATTGTAGAGTTTGGGATGAAGCCCTAGCTATACTTCCATTTTGTCCTTAAACTTCAGATGCTCTGGAACGAGCATGCAAACCGACATGCAAAAACCAGAAATGTCAAGCAGAAGTTGATCTAGCTCTGGTGTTCCCTTAAAACACAGTCAGTGCAGGTAGTCAAAACAGGCTTAATGCATTGTACACGGTATATTGCATCTACAGAAGGGTCCAGCACCCAGTTAATGACCACATTTGCTATATACTTAAGATTCCAATTAAAAGAAATGGCAATCAACTTTTAACCAAGAAAAAAATGCATTTAAAATGTACACTTAAGCTATAGACTTAAAATAGAAAACAATCTATAATTACCATTAAAAGGGTTAAACCAGAAACTCACAAAACTGTGATGCTTCAATAGACACTTTAGAATAAAAAAGAAACTCATGAAATAACTTAACCAGGTGAGGCAGCAGTTTACAAGCGTCAAGGTACCATTAAAACAACCATAAAGGTGAACGTGATACACCTGTAAGTGATACTATACCTAACAGAATTTAACCAAAAGAGCACATTTTCGGCACCAGAAGTGTACTACGCATTCAGCACCTACGCATTTCAGAAAGGACCAGGATATCCCAACATCATAACTGTAGCAACTTTCTTTCAGACGTGGGTAAGAATGTGATTTTTACACTTACCTCATAACCGTAACAACTAACAATAAACCACCACTTATCAAGAGAAAAATTAGCGCTGCAGAAACTCAAAATGGAGTTACCTACCGAACTAACAGCAATCCATCGGTGAAAGAGGCCTGAAAACAAGGGCTAATGAACCGTTGCAAAAAGCGGCTTGTAGTAAAACAAAAAGAGTCGATCAACATCAGCGACCACCTCGGCAGGAAACCGAACGAGCACGTGCACGCTAACGATGCAGCGCCTTTTAAACGCGTCACGAGCCCGCCAAAAGTAACCGGAAATGCAGTCATTCTCTTTCCGCTTCAATAACCAATCGTTATAAGAGATTTTTCTGCGTCATTAGTTTTAAATATCACCGTAGCGCGTCATTGAACATACGTGTTATATTTCCTTTTTGTTCGTGTTTTTTATTTATTATTCTTTTTGACTGATTGTGTTTAACCGCCCATTCCGGCCGCTGTGTTTGTGTTACAGTGTGTATCATTTTGTTTTATGGAGCTTTTGTATTCAGTAAAAAAATTAAACCTACGTTGCAAGTATCACTTTTAGATATATGTAAATATTATGTAACAAACGTTTGTGTTATGAAATAAATATGATAAAATATGATTGATTTATTCGGAGTCTCAGCCGCTTCAGTCCGTAAGAGCTACGCGAAAGCAAAGCCTGTGATTCAGGAGCATAACATAAATAACTATAACAATCAATATTATCAACATTTTCATTCACTTTTCAGATATTTATTCTCTGAATTACGTTTTTAATATAGTTTCCAAAAAATTAAACATCAGCTTATAAATACCATCACTCAAATATAAAGTGAAAGAGAAGAACTAAATATTATTTATTAAAATAGCATTATTAATCGTAACAACATTACAAAAAACTGCACTACGAACAAGGAATACCTTTCTGTGTGAGTTCATTAATGTGAACTGCCGTAATATTATCAGTAATATTGCCACATAATGTTAGGATGAAAAGCTATATACAATTTCAAAATTATATTATATATAGTTTTGTGTCTGTCCAGCAGGGGGCGCCATTTAACCACTACACACAAAATCAAGGCCCTTAAGCTGCGTTTACGCCGCAGGTCATAATGCACGGGTTTTTGGCCCAACTGTTTACATTCACTTAAGACACATAACTTCTGTTTTTGTTTTAGATGTTTATATAACATTTAAAGTTTTGGTTGTCTGTTTCCTAATAATACTTCTTACCTGGCGTTTCCCCCTTTCGTATGCAACCCACTCAAAAACAATATGCTGCACGTTTATCACATTTATCACCATTTCCCGTTCGTACGTTTTAAACTTTAAATTTAAAGATGTAAAGTGTTGCTCCGCCTCGAACGTCTCCAGCCTCTTGCGTTGCGCGTGTTTTGATGGTGGTTTGCTGGGAACGGAGGCAGGATCGTTCCGTCGCGTGTCGGTAAGCGGCGTGTGCCGTGATCCGCTCTGCCGACCGCGAAGCGCGATTGGCGGACGGTTTGCCAGAACATAACCTGACCGTGTCTGATTTAAAACCACATTTGGAAACAGATAGGATGCAAAAAATCGGATCTCGTTCAGACGTTTGTGAAGTTCCGATCTGGGTCAGATGTGGACAAAAAATCGGATTTTGTCTGACAGTCTAAAGCATTTAATCTAAAGCATTGTCACATTTTCAACATAAAATTACATTAACGCTTTTATCCAAAGCGACTTACAGTGAATTCAAGGTAAATTCAATTCACACATATTTTGAATTCAGGACTTGAACCCACAACCTATGCGGTGTTAACGCAACGCTCTACCAGTTGTATATACAAACACAACTCACTACACTACTAAAAATGACCTGTGCAGGGTTGTTTTGGTGTCTGATCACTATCTATCACTATCACATCTTTATATCACCTGTCTGACAGCAGTTCTTGTTCCTCTGTGACATCAGAACATAAATGTGTCTTTTCAGTTGCTGCTATTGGCAGGGGAGCGTAAAAAACAAGGTCATGACTACATAACACGATCTACTAGTTCCATTGTTGCATGACAGCAGCACCATTTTTGAACAAAGATTTATCTGCTGGCCCTGCATGTCATGAAAATGAACAGACATCAGTTTAGTGGGCATACAAGTATATCTGAGGGTTTAGGTTCAAGTTAATTTATAAACCACTTTATAAATCACAATTGCACATTGTTACAAACAGCGGTACAAATGAAAAATACCCAAGGATGTGTAACAGTAAAATGAAATTGATTGAAAAAGATGTGAAAATTATAAAAGAAAATTTTAAAATTAATAAAAGATAATAATGTTCAAAACGTTAGCCTAAGCAAATGGTCTAAGCTAATGTCAGCATGGCAACAGGATGACATTATATCGTGTATTTATAAACCTGAGACTGTATATAGAAATGCCGAACTGAAAATAAATCTGGTTCTAAATAATCTGAATTTTTAATAAAAACTGTAGGAATGTTTCCAAAATATATTATTTTGTTGTTATTTCAAATTGTTGACATACTCCGTTTACCGATAAATGTTCATTGAAATGACATTTGAATTGTTATTAAATGACAAATAATTGTGCAATAATATGCCATTAATAAGCCCGTTTCAAACCCCGTTCTATAGTAACGATATTGATAAATGATAATAAATGATATTGATGATAAATATAATACAGGGACACATTATTCTGTAGTGACCAGTGATAACAACTTACCTTTGCAGTACATGCACTATAAACCCGTAGTTTGGTTTAATTAAACGTTTTAATTGTTACTGAAACATTTTACCCAACATACGATGCCTGTAAAAAAAAACTGTAAATAGTTAAGAAAGCGTTATTGCGCCGGTTTATGAGGCGTTTCCGTAAGATCATAGTTTGAAACGTTATCCGGTGTTTTTGTGCATGTCGTTGGCATTTGTGGTTTTTCCGTATGTTCATATCAGCAACGATCTATGCATGTACACGTGTCTGCATATATTTGTGCATTATTGTGTTTTTACTTATCTATCTTCCTGTTATCATTTAATGTCACAGTTTCATGCTGTCCCTCAGATGAACACTGTTATCATTATATCTCCAAATAATGCAAGTATACAAGACCCTGATCCTTTAAAAACCACACGAGATCTTTCAAGCTAAGAGCGGAAACGTTGACAGTTTTCCTTCAAACCAGTGTTGGTCCATATCCATTGAATTGCACTTATGTTACAGTATTAGGTAAAGGAGTATCAGTAACAGTACAAGTAATGAAAACGTAACACTCAGTGTGCTGAATTCTGTAACGGTTGTTGATGTAGATGTACAAGTTGATGTACATTCATGTATTTGGTTTTTTTCAGCAATTAAAACTTTAAAATGCTGTTCGTTTCTTACATTTAAGTAGTATCATTTCTTAATTATAAGGCATTACTTTACATTTATCACTGCCTAAAATTAATATTATGTAAAAAAGTGAACTAATTAAGAACTAAAACTTGATTTGTCTAATGCACCCACAACATTTGTTTACTTTCAACCTGTGCAAAAACTAAAATGGGTTTCCACACAATTTTCTGTGTAGTGTTTAGAAAGACATTTAAAAATCCAACTTCAAGCATTGCTGAGCATTGCTGTATAAAAAGAATGCATGACATTCATCGATAGCAATGAGCAGCAGACAGAGCTTCATATGCAAATCAGATTCAATAAACTGAAATTTGCATAAAAATGTTGACCACCTGTTTATTAACTCAAAGCATTCATCAAACAATAAACAATAGTTTCTGTACAATGTGTACTAAGCAGTTTAATTCTATTTAAAAATGCAGGAGCAGTTTAAATGACTAAACTCCTTTTAAACTCCATTTAATGCCAGGAACTCTGAAAAAAGTAACACCATTCGATTCACAAATATCTTCAAGCAATAAATATGCATTTATAAATAGTGTAAAGGTACATCAGGATAAAGAACAATAATAAGGGAAAAAGCAATCAATTTAAACTTTATTCAATGTGCAACATTTTTCCAACAATGTTTTCCCCTTATTTTTCCCACAATTTTTCTTACCCAAGAAACAAAATATCAAACATTGTTTAAAGAAATACTGGTAAAATAAAACCAGTAGAAAAATCTATTACATAATTTTTCACATTACAAAAATGCGTGCAGACTTAGACTTCGTAAAATCGCTATTTACTATACAAAAAGCTAGGCTAGTGCTCCCACCTGTGAACAAGATAGTTTTCAGATTTTCATAATGTTTTAAAATACAAAAAGGTCTCAAGTCAGTAGTCTTTAAGCAGCAATGCCATTCGTATGAGACAATATGCACACAAAAAAAATCCCAGTTTTTCCTAAATAATTCACCTAATGATGCAGAGGCCAGCTGCCCATTTAGGAAGACGTCCATAAGAAAGAAATGTACCGAACTACTGCCTCCTGTACAGTATAACGAAACGCTGCAGTTTATCAACAGGTTGCATAGACACACAGCCACTTCAGTCATCAGTCCCACAGACTCACTGCGGTTACCAGAGATGCTGTTGTGACGGTCTTGAATATCAGAAATGGTCTGTTTATAGAGTTCTTGTAATGTGACATTATCCACACATACAGTTTAATGACGTTTAATGTCAAGATGCAGAATGCAGCGGAGGGACCTAAAAACACCAGGAAGAAAGAAGTCTTAACAGTCAAAGGCAACTTTTAGAAAACATTTAAACCCCCCCTTTCCTCCATTACAGTCCTGTAGTATAATCCATGAATAAAAAATGCAGTTAATTTAAATTCATATTTAATTACACTGACAAACAAATACCATTTTACTTAACATGAGCTCCTGGCAAAATGCTGTTTGTGATGAGGCAGATTGCAGAATGCAGCAGGCAACACTGCAGGATGCATTTAATACCGCATATTGAAATCTCTCTGAGCAGTATAAAGGACGGTGATAAAATGGAGTAATGACTTACTAATGAAAACTGGTCATAAATATGCATCAGATCTTCCATCTTGTTTTGTTCCAACACAACAAAACCATCAAGATCACTGCTGCCTTTCCGCGCACAGTCCTGACAGTGAACCACGTAACCCTTCCTGCTATAACTGTCACTCCTCACAAACAGAAGGTTGAATACCTCCACCTGAATCATTCAGCACAAAGCCAAACATTATTTTTACATATTACACAATAATATTAATGATTTAACAATAAGAATGTGTGCATACCTCACAGGTGGTGCAGTAATGGGCCGGTTCATCTCTGCTTCTTCTGTGCCAAATCGTCTCCTTCCCAGCAGCCAGGAGTGCCTTTTTGATCGCCTGACACTGTTTGAAAGTCCGCAGCAAGCAGAACCTGTTAGCCAGAGAAACTTTTTAATGTGACAATCTGCTGCTGAATGTTCAACAACAAGAGACCTTCATCCTTACTGAGCAGGAGAAACACTGACTTGATCATTTCAAACAGTTTGTGGTCAGACACTTTGATGTTGCTGGCTATGTTCCAGGACAGATGCACCATGGGAACCATAGATTTGACAGTCTGAAGTTTGTTCCACTCGTAGCGTTCAACGGCCAGCTTGTACTGATAAGCTGTAGGTTCCAGACAAACATCACATCTCAGATATTTTTGATAACAGAAAGAAACATCACATCCAGGTTTATGCCTAGAGTATGTGGTGCTATGTGACTGACAAATATCATAAATGTCTTTTCTCTTTGTATTATATTTCCCACGTTTATAAAATAATAAACATTACTGCATTTCCTGCACAATCCATCAAATTTATACCCTGGTCTGCGCATCAAACACATCACGTTCTGGTTTTATTTAATTGCTGGCAGCATAACATCAGATAATTTTTTTAGATCTTCAGATTTTTCAAATAAGAGTGAAAACTAAAACATCTGTGGCTCAGACAACATTAACACTTGTTACAGCAAGTCATGCTGTACTAGTGCTAGCGCAACTGGAAATGTTTGTGATAGGTTTTTATGTTGCAGCAACAAATGATAAATACTAAAAACTCCAGTAGATCTAAACAAACTGCTATGTACAAACACTTCCATTAGGAACCAAGAGCTAAACTGTAATTCTAACTATTTTATTGACTGATTGTGTATGTTAGGGTTACAGTGTTAGAGACACACCTGTAAGAGGACCCACATTCCAAGAAATGTTATTGCACCAGCCAATGGCCTGAACCCAGTGGACAGTTCCTGTGTTTAACCACACTAGATCTCCAGGACGCTGGATGAAGCGGTACACTGGCACATTAGCCTTGTACAAATCCTCCAGATTTGGCCACCACGAGCCCTTTAGGAAGTTAATGTTGTTCCTGGAAAGTTACATTGTAAAAAAAAAAAAAGAGTTTTTAAGATTATGCATTAGAAAGAGATTTTAACAGTGGTCCCACACCTTTAAAACAAGGAACGTCCAGTCACACAAAATTCACAGGTTTTTTTTTACATTTAATTTTAAAACGATTGCACTCACAAAGTTTAATTTTAAGCCAATTAAAATTTCAATGATAAAGTAGTTAAACTGAGTTGTGAAAACAGCCAGAGCAATGGGTAGCACTGCTGAATAAGGTGCCTTGGTATTATTAAAACCAGCTATAAATTAAACCAGCAACCTTCTAGTTACATGCCCAACTTTCTATACATTAGGCCAACTGACAATCATCCGCAGCAGACTAAAGCTAAACACATTACAGAACCCCACGTACTTCTCACAGAATTCATTCATGACGCCCCAATAGGGTTCAGGCACTGCAAACCACTCACAGTCTCCCGGACCAATGTTTATGTTCACCAAACAGAAATTATTGTGTTCCTGGTGACCTAAAGGTGAGAGAACATCAGATCAAATCATTTGATGCCTTTTTCTTCACCAATCACACAAACATGTGCAATAAACACCATATAATAGCAGGTAGATCTGACCTGGTGTTCTGCTGCCTGGCACTTTCATAAACAGCTGAACTGTGTTCAATCCCAGAATACTGTAACCCACATGACTTAGCAGGTTACCTGCAGACACCACCCGCGCAAACGCAGGCAGCTTACTCAACTCCTGCAGCTGCAACTTCCACCTGTGTGGGAAGGGGGGCAGTACAGTCAAAAATCCACCACGTCTCTGTGCCACACACAGTCCTGCAACAGCTCAGAGTTTGCGTAGAAAATATCTGACTAACACCAAACTGGGGTTAAAAGGGAAGATGCACTACAAACACAAGAAAAATCTGACTTCCAAAGACACAATCAAATTTCACACAAATTACTTTAAAAAACATTCTACTTCACTTTAGAAGAAAAATATTTTTTTTAAATAAAGGTTTATCACATTTCACATTCACTTCTCATTAAATCTCCTGGTTCACATTACAGATGTAAATATGATGTGCACCTAAAGCTCTGAAGTCATTCAAGCTCCGATGTCATTAGTCAGATTAATGTCAAGAATTTCAGATCTTAAGTATAGAAACATCAAACAAGTCAAACAATCACAACATTGTTTTGGGTTTAGTAAAATCATGTACAAAACATACAGAAGACCATGGGTCAAAGTTTATAGGCAGGAGTAAAAAGCAAAAGCTGACAACTTACTTTTTCTCATCAGAGACATCAATGTTGGTCCCAAACTTGATCTGTTTGAAACAACATTTTCTTCTAGAAACACTTGAACAGAACCAAGAGAACAAATGAAGGTTAATGTTACAGTTAACACAAGACTAACACAACACCAGTCTCAAAGGGTCTGAAGGAAACCCACGGTTCTGATGATGTCATCTCAGAGTCTGAAAGAACTTTCTGGCCCTTCTTCTCATTCTCTTCCTGAAACAAACACACACAAGCTTATGCTGAAACCGCTCACTCTGATCTCCTGCTCCGTGTAACTGCAAGATGGTTGGGACGCGCTGACGCACCCTCAGCGACTCCTGAAAAGATGTGGCTTGGTAATGCGCATATTTGGCGATGGTGGCAAAGGAGCGACTGCTCTCACAGCGCCATTGTTTCTTCCTGCCACTCATGTCCCAGTTCTCATCGGCCGGCTGACACAGCTGCGTCCTCACCTCCACCAGGTGCTCTGGATTTGCCTCTACGAGAGTTTTTGTGGAGAAAAGGCCCAGATCTGAAGAGGGAAAACACAAATTTACGTTACTGCCATAAAACCTTGTAAAGTAAAAATGTCTAAAAATGTGAGAAGAGTAAAACATTTAAAAGCAGAAAGAAATATTGTTCAGCCTTATAAGAAACAATCATTCATAACATCAAAACTAGTATGAGAAGCAAATTACTCGAAGAATTGAGCACCTCACCCAACAAACATCAGAGGGCTTTACAACAATCAGGTTTCTCTCTGTCTATGTTATATGGTGGCCAAGGAAAATGCATAAAATGAGTCTCTCCCATCAAACATCCACATTTGGCCGTTCAGGTCAATCTTGGTGTGGTGTGTTAAGTTTTAATAGGTTCAATTGTAACCTAGTTTAAGAGCTCCAGCCAAACCGCGGATGACAGTGACTGGGTTGGACGGGTTGGCACAAAACTGGTGCAGTGGAGGGAAGAACGCATCTCTTTTATTCTCTAGCTGAAACAGACAAAATATTAACAAATCAAGCAGGCAGATCACATTCAGACTGTTAAAGTAAGATGAACATTTCTATGTTAATGTTCATGCTTGAATATATGTACCTGTGTATGGTAAATCTATGATGTACTCACATAGATGCTTGGCGTGGGCGGGTTAAGTTTGTCTTTAGGCAGAGGAGGTGAAGGGGAGGGAGGAAGGCGGGGCGGAGGGCATTTGTTTACCAGGATGCTGCTGTTTGACAGACCGTTCCTCCTCAGATTCCTGTTACATACACCATCAAAAACACATAGAAACTTGTGGAAAACTACAAGAAAAACAACACCATTTCCTGTTAAGAACTGACTTCTTACTAGTTTTCAGGCTTGTATGTGATTGCCGAGTGCAGCAGAGACACAATGCACATCAAACACTGCTGGCCTAAACTTACCTGCAGGCCTTCAACACATCCACAGTCGTTGGGTAAATAGAGATGGTAGATGAGGAGTGGGGAGGCCTGTGCCGCATTAATGCTTTAATACACAGCTCAGGCGTCTCCGCTTTTACTGGACAATTTCCCTCTTCACTTCCATTGACCACTTCAGGAGGCGGTTCAGCTGCAACAGTGTCCAGCTTGTTAAGGCTGGCCATGGGCTCCACTGAACGGGGTGGGGGGGGTTTGGCAGACAGCGCTGAGGCAGGCGAAGAAGCCGCCGAACCGCCTGGCACCGTGTGGATATGGTTAACCCTGAAGCAGGGGGTGGAACTCCCGTTGCCTACGAAAAGGGCAGAGAGCTGTGGGTTGTCTGTGGAATGGGCTGCTGGGGATCCGCATGTGGGGGTGTTGCATGGACTGCAGTGGTTGGCAGCAGTGAAACCGTTGTCCTGTAGCACTGCATTGTCTTTGGTCAAGGGGGTGCCAGGTAGAGCACATGAGGTAGCCGTGTGCAAGGAGGAAGTGGGTGACGATGTGGAGGAAGAGGAGGACAGATGATTGACAGCTGGCTCTGAGGGTTCACAATTGGGACCTTCCCAATGAGAACCCAGGCCTTTCTGAAGCCCCTACAAAGACAAAGTATGTGCCAAATAGATCATGGTGCTATGACTGGTACAAACGCTGACCTCAAACAACTGCCATTAATAACATTTTGACTCAATTTTCCAACTCATTTTACTACAGGTGACAATAAAGCAAACCTCAATGTTTTTATTGTGCCAGTTTAAACTGTTTTGGGGAAATTCTCATATGACAACAGGGTAGAAGAAATCATTAGAAATGAAAAAACATCTGATAAAACTTTTAACCATTATTTTTCTTTACAAAAACTAATTTGAATAGTTCAGCAAAAATAAACAATGACAGAAAGCTTATTTGTTTTGAATCTTTTCATGGATCATAAGCAGACCTGAGCGAAGTTGGGATCTTGGTTCTTCCATGGGTTTACTGGGTTTGTGCAGTTGTGAGGTAGTGCGTTGGGGTGCAGGTAAGGCACGTCTCCGTTAAGTTTGGGTCCTGTCATGTGACTATTGCTGACTGAAGAGGGTTGGGGAGCAGTGCTGGGAGTAAGAGGCCCATTAGTCAGTGACTGAGCATTACAGTGTAGATGCCCAGCTGGGGCAGGAAGTTCTGAATGAGCAGGCAGTAATGAATTGGATGAGGGCCCATTGGGGAGGATGGGTCGCATCTTCTCAGGGGAGTTTTGTCTCATCTGTAGGTAACGGAAAACCATAAGAACAGTCTTGAAGCAACCTCCGTAGGAAAGCAGGGCATAGAAAACTTCAAAGCCAAAACTCAAAATAGGAAATACAATAGTCTTGTATTGTGTCACTGAGAGAAGCGTCCAAAGGCTTTTGGAAGATTCTGGGTGTGACGTACCGGTCGCTGATGCATGGCCTCCAGTTGGGCCTCAGGCTGTTCCAGCATCTGCAACTGAATGGGCTTTAGGTTAGACTGGTTAGCACGCAGCTGCTCCAGCACCTGAAGACAAAGGAAACTAGTCTGTCAGTAACACATCAGACTGTTATCGGTTTCAACAATAAGGCCCTTTCCTAATAGATGCAGCAACCCACAACAGCCATTACATGTGCCACAACAATTAAAGGGGGCGGGTTTGAGCTCACCTGCAGTTTTTGAGGAGACATGTACCAGTTCTGAGTTTGTGGTAGTGCTGGTGACTCTGAAAAGCTCTACAGAATAAAGACAGAGATCTGTCTCATTATCACAGCATGTTTTTATCAGTTATGGTTACCCACAACCAAAATGTGACCTCTGCATTTTACCCATCCTTTGTGAGAATTGAAAACACACTGCAGTAATGAAAACACACACACACACCCGGAGCAGTGGGCAGCTGTCATTGCAGCGCCCGGGGAGCAATCGGGGGTCAGGTGTCTTGCTCAAGGGCATATCAGTTGCTACCTGCCGGCACTGGAGTTAAAGGATTACACATACTCACACAAACTTTGGCTGAGCCAGTGGTTCTCCTCTTCTTGGCCAGGTTGGGCTGATCCTCTCCCTGACTCAGTGGCAGTGACTGTCCAGAGCAATGAGACCCCTCTGATGACCCCAGGTGAGACTTACAAGCCTGAGATGCAGATGCGTGGAGAGACAGAGACGACGATTGATTCTTTCTGCACTGATCTCAGAAAATTAGTTAATAAGTGTTTTAGTAACAACACAGGGACAGTTTAAGCTAAATTTATAATTAAAGGCCAAACTTAATATTCGTTCAGTAAATATAGCTAAGGTCACATTTAAACATAAATCTCAATAGAATGCAAAAATACAGTTAATTACAACAACCATCAATAGATCTTTTTGGTTTCGGCTCTATAGCCGTTTACAAGTTGAAGCAATTAGGCAATTAATATGGTACTCTCAGGGCAGTTAGGAGAAACATAATGTTATACATAATGCATAATTTATATATATATATATATATATATATATATATATATAATCAATCAGGTTGCATGCTGAAAATCAATTATAACAATTAGAGCTGCGACAACATTTTGATGTGTGTAATTTTGAGATTTGGTTCTAAAGTCAAATCTCTTCTGGACCTTAGTTAAGGTTTGGGTAAGTGACATTAAAAAAACCAAAATACAACAAAACGTTAAGGAAAAGATGTAAAACTAATAAGTAAAACATTTACAGTGTGTGAGAACATCAGTATAAATGAGAGATAACAAAATCAAATAACAAAATGATTACTAAAATAATGAAAACAAGCACACACACACACACACACACATTCAGCTATAATCTACTGAAGCCACTCTGTCAGTGTTTGGTGAGATACTACACTAAACCTCTACATCTAGAAAAGAAATAGTTCACGCAAAACAGTGCCATTTATTCACAGTCCTGCAAGTCTGTGTGACCTATTCTGTGGACAAATTTTGAACAGAATATGTATGTTGCTCTTTAACACAATAAAAACAAACAGTAAAACACAAGTGGGCTGAAACTGAGACAAATGCATTCCTGCTGCTGAAGGTTGCACTAATTAATTTAGACTTTCAGGGCTTGATAAACAAGTCCACACTCCAGTGAATAAGAGTTGTGCTCCACAGAGAAAGTCAGTCAAATGAGTTTAAAACAAGAGCAAACAGATGAACACAAGTTTTAGTTTTGGTGCATCAAAACAGAACCACTGTTGTCACTGTTTAGGAACCATGCAGCTGATCAGAACCACTGTCAGAATGTTTTGCAGAAAAGGAGTTATGTAATGAACAGTAGCGTGGTTGCACAAGTGTGTGTGTGTGTGTGTAAGGGCCACTTCTAGAGGTGTACCACTATCCAATCTCACCTGCTGGACTGAGATCTGGACACCCTGTCTGGACGTTAGCTCTGCTGGGATTGGGAGGCTCCAGGCTTCCTCAATACTGGGAAGCATTTTACTTTTACTCTGTAGACTACTGCGTTGAAGGTTACAGAACTGAGCCTAGGATAAAAACGTGTGAAAGACATTTAAACAGCCATTTGAGATGGACCGGCATGTAGATCAAACACAGCACTTCACTCATGTGCATGACTGCTGACGGATTAAGGGTCAAAGTGGCCATAGCATCATTATTGCAAATTATTTATAGCTCCAGTTGAAATTAATAAGTCACCTGACTCACTCATACAAATGAGAATGAAAAGGTGAAAAATGAACTGAACGTTCGGAACAAATGCAATGTAGTGACAGCCACATTTCACCAAGTGAAAGAACCCAGAACCCATTGTGGGCTTCCACTACCCATGCAGGTCTCCGCTCACACTTACCTGCAGGCATTTGATGCGAGTTGCGAGCACAGCAGTGTTGGCGCAGGCTTTGCTATGCATGGCATTGATGTAACACTTGATGGCATCCTGAGGCTGGTTGCAGGACTCGTAAAGCGTTCCCAGATCCATCCAGGCTGCAGCATGACTGTGATCCAGCTGCACGGCGCAGATATACGCCTGCAGCGCGTCCATGGGCTGATTTTGCTGCTGGTACAACACGCTACCAGACAAGATGTCACGGAAGACAAATGCGAGTCAATTGGCATTCTTTTAAAAAAAATGGACAAAATGAACACTGTATAACAGCGTTGTCAAGATTTGATTTCTAACTCACGAAAAACAGCACAGGGATTTGGAATGAGAGTGGTTAATAACATTTAAAAGACTAAATTAACCAGACTAGTAATTATTGCCACAAACATTGGTGACATTTAGAGAAGGCAGAAAATGACACACCCTATGGAGCACCATGTATCTGCGCTGGCCTCTGATTTGTCTATAGACTGTCTGTATGAGATGAAGGCATCCTGTACCTTCCCCATACTGGAATAGCACCTACGAGGAGCAAACAAAATCTCAGATGCAAGAGATGAGCTGACACAGGGCATATCGAAGCATTAACTGTAACTGACCTGCCAAGAAAATACCAGGACTGGCCAGAGCTTGGATCTGCTTCCAGGGATTTCTTGAGACACTGAATAGCATAGCTGTTTTTATTAGCTTTATCACCCAGTTGTTCCACTGTATGGTGCATCCAGCCTGACAGACAGACATCATAAATCACAGCCAGTAAGAGAGACACATTCAGAAAGACAGAAAGCGTTAATGGATACAACAATATACTCAGATTGGACATGTTGTCAATTATAAGTAACACTTTCCACAACCAGAACACATAAAAAAACTTCAGCACAGTCAAAAGGAACTGCTTACCCAGCTGTTGTAAAGTAGTAGCCTTCACCTGTGCAGGTAAATCGTCCATTTGTAAGAGACTCTCATATGCCTCTTTGGCTGTGTGGTATCTTTTCTGCAACAAAACAAAACCAAAGAAAACTTTGGTGTGTGCAAATCAAAACCCTAAAAAGACTCTATTCTCTCTCTCCCTCTCTCTCTATCCCTCCCCGTCTCTCTGAAAAACAAGACTGCTGTTTCTGTGGCAACCAAATACAGCACAAATATATTAGCTTAGCATGTACAGGGATCACATAATTATAGACTGTGCAGTTTGGCAAATGAAATATCTCTGCAGTTAGTCTAATATTTCACATTAGGGGGGACTCACCTGAATTTCATATAAATGCGCAATGTGAAACTGAACTATAAATGGAAACAAAAAGAGATGAGATTTAGCAGCAAATACAGAACAGCACATTATTATTTGAACATTTCTGAGCAAAGAGTCCTTTACAAATGATGCTATTGTGCAGAATAACGCGCACATGTAGAGGACAGGCTTCCCTTAATGCCCCGACTTAGTACTGACTTGGTCCAAGTACCAGCAACCCGTGTGCTGGTGTTTCGAAGGCAACTAGTCACAGCAAACATGTTATAGAAATAGATAAGTAATAAAGATGCCAGTGAGCTTCCTGTTACATCTGCCTGACAGGTGGGACTAACCCTAACCCGTTTTTAACAGAGTGTATCAGTTTTCTGCTAGATGAAAATGACTGAGTGTGTGTGTCCGTGTGTGTCGTACTTACTCTCAGCTTTGGACAAAGTGCAGTGGTTGTTGTCTATGAGCGCCAGCTGAAAGTGCTACACACAGAAAAGTAAGTCAATTAAACTCTGTCAATTATCTGTCAACCTGCACTCCTGTTCTGATCATACTATTGCATCACCAAACAGCTCTGATGACACAACTGTAGATTCAGAAAAACACAGAACAATGTTTGTCATTAATTTCAGTCTTATGTTCATAATAAAAGATGGCTGAGCCATTTTAAATCTACAGATGACCAAACGCAGCTTCTCAAGAGCTGTGGTGGCCAGACTCACTGACACCTTCAGTTCCACTAATGTGGAACAATTTTGTTTTAATCAGAAAATTATTTTAACAGTTATTATAATTTGTTTTAATAACTGTGTTCATGTAATCTTATTAATTGTGTTCTTTTGTGTCAATGAAAGAAAGGCAAAAAAAAATTGGAACTAACTCACTTCATTGGAATTTTAATTATATAAGCTTGTCTTTCTTGTGCACACACCATTAAGCAGAACAAACCAATCAGTTTGTCCAGTGCAGAATGAAGTGAAACACACCTATGTACTTCAATTAGCTGTGGATTGTTATTGAAGTAAGACAGCTGTTCTCAATAGATCAATTTCATGTTTGCATGTCAGAAACACAACACAGTGTTTAAACAATTTCAGAGGGTAAGTATTTTCCAGGTAATGAGACACTGTTGGGAAAAGCATCACTTGTTTCATACCTTTAAGCTGGACTCATAGTCAGTGTTGACTTTGAACATGAGCCCTAGGCGCATGTGAATCTCTTTAGCTTGTGAAAAGCCAGGGTTAATGTACAGCACCTCCTGAAATGCCTTTATCGCCCTGAGGACAAACAACCAATCCAGTGTCACCATCACTGATATTGTTTGCCAGTAATGATCTGCAGAACGTCTTATAAAACAGAGCAGCTATCATGTCTGTGTGTAACGTCACAATACTGTCTTCATACATTTTTACTGTGTTTACTCATTCACTACAACAACACACAGTGAAATCAAATAACAGATTTTCTGTTTAACATAACGATAAGATCATTCTCTTATATTTATTAGTATCAAAAAAATCTATTGAAGTCCCACTGAAGTCCTTTGGTTGTCCATCTGTTTTATAAAAATAGCATTAAGAGATTATAAAGATTACATTAATAATCATAAGAGGCTACAAAATTCAAATTACTACAGTAACTGCACAATGCTTCATGTATACTGACTGCATTTACTCTTTTGGGATATGTTCAGTTTTGTTTACAATGTACATGAAGCACTTCATTGCTGTGAGGCAGCTATCTTAAGCCTATTAAAAACCTGTTTTTTCTCTTCAAATAAACATATGCAATGTGACAGTTTGCATACAAAACAGTTCACTCACCAGTGAAATGCACTGTAATGAAAGTAAACCATACCCAGGCCATATAAAAACACAGCATTCTAGAGAAAGAGATTATGTCATTGGTTATAGGTTATTACATTTTTCCCCATTTACAGTGTCAAATGTATAAAAACAATAAAAAAAAATGTCAAATATGCTGCTACATCAGACTCATGTCTGATTTCTCATCATCTGACAGGCATTAAAGCAGAACCGATTCCCTTTTATAATGTCACCAGTATGTTACACAGACACTGAAAGTGAAAACGACAAACCACCTGAAACCATCAATGCGTTCATGTAAAAACCACTAAACCCCTTAATAACATGAACCACTAATACTCAGTTCTGAGTTTACACTTAAGGGCTAACAACTTTATATA
>JBAJNP010009440.1:0-18166 GCA_036877545.1 Yasuhikotakia modesta
AATTTTCTGATGGTCATAGATGTGCAGTATACAACAGAGCACATATCCCATAATGCAATGCACTTAAACCAACTTTCAATTTCCACTTTCGTGATTGATATTTTGGTAAGATACTAAAAAGTGTATTTAGAGTCTTATATGAAATACTTCCATCATTATTTATTGGCTTGAGACAATATAACAAATTATACTGAATCTGACTCAGTCCAAACTTATTCTAGCTCAGAATAATAGTTTTGTTTCTTATGTAGTTTTTGGAAACATTAGGTGCTGAGTGTACCGCAGTCTCAGATACTCATTGATCATTTATCAGCCTAAGAGAGACTTTCCTGTTATACACGCGTAAATACACATTTTTCCCACAGCCATCTGAGGAAACTTGTACAAGCAGGCAGAAAAAGTGAGCGTGCGCTCAGACAGAAAGATTAATGCTTACATCTGACATGAGTTTTGAAGTCAAACAAGAGGAGACTAGCACACACTCACACATATTGTTTAATGAAGGTGATTTAAATCATGGGGAATAAAGACAGAAACAAAGAGAGAGAAAAAGAGAGAGAGAGAGAGAGAGAGAGAGAGAGAGAGAGAGAGAGAGAGCAGTGCAGAAGGCTCTCCAGGCAGTGTGGAGATTTGGCTGTCCAGACAAAATCAGCACTAAACACAAGCAATGTTGTCAAGCCCGGCCCAGAGAGAATTTAAGAGCAGAACGGTTCAGTGCCAACCACAGTAAGACAGAGATACACAACACACACTAAAACAGCTGAACAGTGAGTTCCAGAGGACACGTTACATAACAGGGTGAATTCTGGGTAATTAATTTGCACGGACTGCTTAAAAAATGCACATTTTCTTGGGTGCAGAAAATTAACTTAGTTAAATTATGCAAATGTGTTTTTTAATACAGACAAAAAGAATCAAAAATAATCTTTACAACCAGCTCTCCTTACGTAAAACTTTAAGACAAACAAGAAGAATGTTTTTCAATCTGTGCTAATGCTTTTGCAAATCCCTGTTATAAAACATTTGATATCATTTGACTTATAACAATGTACTCTGGTTTTACTGTAGAACAATGACTGTAGTCATTTCAGTTTGGCTGTTGCTTTCTATTGCCTGCCAGTATAAACATGTGTTTGGACTTGACAGCACTTTCAAAAGCAAAATCCAAACTCCAGACTCTCCCTAATCCACATGCAAACTTACGCGAACACACAAACACGCGCGCACACAATATGAGCTAATTCTAATTAGCATAAATTAACTCTAATGGGAAAAGTAGGTCTTTTGGGAACGCTACGTAAACGCTTTATGAATCACAAGGAATTATTTCCTTCTGTGAACAACTGATATTCCTCAGGAACAATTCCTGAACTCTTTAGAGTCTTTATTTGCAGCTAACTGAATTAGTGTTTTAATAACGCTAACATTTCGATGACAGTCGTGGCTAATTAACTAGTTACTGTAGTAACAATAAATTACATTTCAACAAACTCTAGTTGCTATGGTCAATTTTTGCAAAGGGTCAAAACAAATATGACAATGATCAACCCATCGCTCCTCTTCTTCAGTGGTTATGTAACACTAAGGATTTCTGGTGACACATCGTATCTAAATAAACAAATGATGCCAGTTAAGCAATACAAGCCATCAGATTTCTGTATTAAATCAAATTCAATGAAACAAATTTTTTGTTTGTGTAGTGTGTGAAGTAAAAACAAAAAGCAGTAAGAGGCTGTGGGGTGGGTTACAGAGATAACACGTCTATTCTGGGACTTCTGTGTGTCTGAGAGAAATTTATAACATTTTAGAGGGAGGGAGAGACAGAGAGAGAGAGGGAGAGAGACATATCCTCCCTGAGCTGCGGATAATAGTTTCAACACCTGCCTTTGGTGACATAGGCAGCCAAAACATCAAACACACACACACACACACACACACACACCACAGGGTTGTAGTTTCTCTCATCACCAGAGGGGGGCAGTAGATGATACAGAGGTAAATTAATTACTGAATAAATGATCCCAAACATTTCTGGTAAGACGCCCAGAGTACAACACGTTCCGTTTAGTACTCAAAGTTTTCTTTTACTTCTATCTCTTGTTCTTTATTGTCATATTTCAAAAAACATTCGGTGTTCTCACCCACAAACACACCAAAACATGCCTCATATTTCACCCTGTAATGTAAAGAAAACTTAAGAACTGTGCTTTTCATCAAAAAAAAATTAAAGGTATGTTTTATATGCAAAAATCTTAATATTTTAAAATTAACCGTCTCAAAACATTGGCTACTATTCTCTCACAGTCAGAAAAACTTTCTTGCAGTAACATTAGCAGAACAGTATTTAACAAAATACTTTATATCAAAAACATTATTCTTAAGTTGTCTGTGGAACGTTTCAAAAATATTACAGAACAAATGTTTGAATAACATTAACAGCAAGCAACAACATCTTAAAAATGTCTAAAGTCCAAAAAAGAACTTTCCAAATAACATTTAACAGTTTTGCCACTTAATGAAAACGTTACGGAAACTTAATTTTGTTAGCTGGGACATTATTGCATCTGCTTATGACCTCATCGGCCCGAGACACAAGAGACTGAACGCATATGATCCACATTAGAATATGAATTCTCACTGTGGGAGCGACTGAGGGAAGATTTTAACTCAGCGTAACACCATGAGAAAATGAAGCTATCTGGGCACACTCAAGACCACATATGCCACATGCCCACAATTGCACGTGTGACGATGCGCACACACATCCAGCCATCATCTGGGCAATCTCAACAGAAACCACACACACACACACACACAGTGCCAACATTGCCTTCCAAAAGCAATATGCCTGTCTACCAAGTCCTCTTATGTTTTAACCCTTCCTCCCTATCTATCCCTGATCCCTCTCTCTCTACTCATCATCATATCTTCGTTCCCTCCTTCATTCTCATTTCCAGTTACATCATACCCCACTGAATTGTGGGTCTTTACGGTTCAGGTTAAATTCTTAACCTGCAACACGGTTCTTCAAACTAACGGATTCTATAACGGAGAGTTCTGGTCCTGAATTCTGATTGGTCAGCAGAACTTTCACGATCCTAAACAAGCTGATTTGAGCCACACATCTGGAGGACTTTTTTCTATCTGAGTGGACGCTATGGAAACCCCCCAATGATGTCATCAGACATGGACCTCAAAGCCCTTGATCCTGACCAGAACTTTCCACAAAAACATGAACCACTACTCCCTCATCCACCTCCTCTCTGAAAAGACTGTATTCATAATAATTAACAACAATTTGTAATTAATAACAACAGTGTTTGTTGTATCTTAGTGATTAAACAAATGTTGTTAACTACATATTTAAATGTTTAAAGAAATATAAGTTGCTTTACTTGTAAATATAAAACTCTTAAAATGAAATATGCTGTGTGTGTGTGTTCATGTGTGTGTGGGTGTGTATGTGTGTGGGTATGTGTGTGTGTGTGTGTGCACTAACGCAGCAGGGGTTTGGTTAAAGTTCTGTGGCGACCTGCAGTCTCGCTCTGTGGAAATAAATACCCAGTTCTTTCCATGTTCTCCAAACACTTTGGCTTCAAACAGAAAGGTAGACCAAACCATAAAGACACGTCAACATTCCATGATATCTGTGTGTCTGCAGTCAAACCCTCCAGGGTAAACAAAACATTACCTAGAGTTCTCCTGAACGCCTCACGTGAGTCACGGATCGGTCTAATTAATGCCTTTGGTCTTTGGTCTAAAGTACAGCAAGTCTTTATAGGTCAATTTGTAATTAAACTTGCTAAACAGTGCAATGCTCAATTCAATAATGCGTTAGGTTATTAAAATATAATTTTATAAGTATAATTATAAAGATAAATGTAAACAGATGTGTGTATTTCAATGTATTTAGCTGTGTCTACAAACTGACTCAGCATAACTTTAATTGATACAGATCTACTGAATGCTATTAAAAAACAATGAAAATGTGAAGTATGTAGTAACACTTCTATGTAACACTTCTTCTAAACAGTCACACTTCTATGTACTAAATCTTTGCTGCTGAGTTGACCATTACATACCCACACTTCATAGTCTATAAACCCTTGTGCTACAGGGTAACCGGCAATCTTAACTTACTGCTACATAACCACAACCAGGTGCTAAACAAACACAAGCTTGACTCTTGACATACTCACACTCAGTTAGTGAAGCATTATAACACTCAGACACTCATTCACAGACCCTCAACAAACTCACCAACAGACCTCAAACTATTTAAGCAATGATGTTTTTTTGGTAGAGCTGGAGAACCGCATGAGAAGATTTAGAAGGACGTTTTGGAGGTCTGTGGAGTTTATTCTTACCTCAAACACCTCCTCATCCAGGATGCGTGTCCCGAAGACCACGATACCTTTGGTGTCGATGATGGGGTGAGGGCTTCTGGCTAGCGTCCGTGTGATCTTCTTCTTACAGTCCAGGGTCAGCGTGATGCTCTGTTTGTGAACGCTGATCGCCACACGGTGCCATCTAAGTCACACCAACACGTGTCAGTACTCATTCTTGTAATACAGTAAAAATCATGTCTGGACACAACATTCATGTTTTCAGGTCAAACGAGGGCAAGCTAGTGCGTGCCAAGGACGGATGTGTTCCCACTGAGGCTTCTGAGGCATCGATGTGCCTCATTGAGGATTTCAGAGGGCCAATAACCAGGTGCTTTGGCCCTACATCTCTTGAGGTACAGCTGGGGGATGAGGCAGGTACAAGGACAAATGTGTTTGGAACAACAATTTCTATCAACCAATCAGAATGCATGATTAGTTTTAGGGTCATTGTTAGGTTTATGTTTGGGACTGAGTGAAGGGCTTTTATACCATTAACATCAACCTAGTATTGTCCTCAGATTTTAAGGGTAAGTTATAGTTAGGGGGTGGGTTTTTTTGGAATAACAGAAATTTATTTGGCAAAATCACCACAACCGTACATTGAAGATCACAGTAGTTTTAAACTGTGAGTGTCAGCCACAAATTGCAGCGCTCAGAGAAACCTCTGATATATAATTTATTCCTTTATTAAAGAGAGGTTGGAGCATCTACAGCCTTCTGTAGTGTTTTATAGACATGTACATTTAAAGTGCATGGATTACAGTTGTGTATAAACACCTGTGCAGGTGCTGCACAGACAACCAAACACCATCTAACATGATGCAACAAGCTTCCAACATCAACTCATTTTTTTTACTCAACTCGGTTAGAAGTGTACAACCGATCTTTATCCAGGCATAGACTTACTTTCCGTCTGCCAGGTTGACCCCTCTGAAGAGCGGGTAGTCCTCCGGTCCCGGTTTTCCCTGGTGATCCTCGTACAGGAAAACCGGAGATCGGCCCACCTCCAAGCCCAGCTGTTGGATGCCCTGTTCATTATAGATCGACAGCAGGAAGGCCTGACTGCCTTTCTTTGGCTTCACCGTGGCCAGGATAGAGAAGTCCTCAGGAAACACGGACGCTAAAGAGGGAAACGGTGTTAGTGTTGGAAAAGATTCCCTGTTTTGGGAGCGAAGGAACACAGCATTACATCACGTCTCAGGCAGGGAGATACTGTCGGGTAACAGAGATAAGTGTTTGACATGAAGAAGAGCAGAATGGAAAACTGCTGGATTGGGACTTGGCGCGTGTGTGTGTGTTAACGCTTTAAATCTACTGAGGCAGAGGAAGGAGAAAAAGAAAGAGAGAGTGAAAAAAGAGGAGAGTGTAATGAAGAGAACAGCTGTTCCTTCTAAGAGACATTTTATTGCTCTAATTCATCTAGCAGAGAGTGGAAGAAAGATAAACAAAGACAGAGAGAACTACTGGTGCAAAAAACGAGATGGAGCAAAATATAAAAGCTTCTTAAAGGAATAGTCGCCAAAAATGTGTGTCTTTAATGTGAGCAATATAACAAGAAATCTGGTGATATCTGGCAAGTATCTTTTCCTTACAATCAAAAGTGAATGGGGATTAGAATTGGCGGTTTTCTCATTAGGTTATTTTAATGTTAAACTTAAGTTTACTCACTGTATAGATGTTACAGTATACTATATACAGTACACTGTATACAGTATATTATATACTATAGAGTATACTATATAGAGGACACTATATGTGACTGTCTAAAGAGTGTAATAATACAAAACTTTAAATAGGTTCTCCTATGACGTCAGCCTGTTAAAACATTTTGGGTTCTAACTGGAACCTTTATTTTTATTAATTAACTTCAAGTCATAAAACTTCAAAAAGCAAAGAAAAACAAAAAAGCCCACATCAGCAAAAGTGACTGGGACAGAGAGACAGAGGTGAAATTAAACAGCCTTTCTAAAAGTAGAAAAACAGACATGTCTGCTCTCTGACACACACACACACACGTGCCAGACAGATGCCTGTCGCCAAGACCTCTGGGAAAATCTGGGCTGGTCAGGCAGGAAGTGAGTTTTCCAGACAAACAGACAGTGTGTCCATACAGTACATGTGTTCGGTCAACACACACACACTCATTCCCAACAATCTGACCTGCTTTTATTGTTTCTCATGGTGTGGGAGGAACTTTTTAACACAAGCCCACCTCAAAGACTTAAGACGCTTTGTCCAGAATTCTCTCTCCACCTCTAACTGCACTCTTCCTCTCATCTGCTTACAGTATGTCTGGGGTATTTTGGAATTTGTGAACTTTGTTTTGGTAAAGTTTAAATATTTCATTTCAAATATGAGACTTAAAATGATCGAGTGGCGTCAGACGTGGAACGATTTCAAAGTCCAGAATGAAACTGATGAAACAGACAAAACTAAAGAAGTTTGGTCTGACAGGAAATTGAATTTCTTTAAATCAAACTTACTTGATTTATTTTTACTTATTTGACTATTTGATTATAACAGATATTGTTACTTTTTTGTCTCATAAAGAATATTCTGGATCATTTGGGATGCAGAGAGATGAAAAGAGAAAGCCAGAGTTTCTGTTTTTCTCATTATTTCTCTTCTGTCTCATTCCTGTTTTGATCATTCATTCCTATCAGAACACTTCATGCATCAGTGTCTCAAACACACCTGTTTCCACTCCAACATTTTCTTTCTGTGTGTGTGTGTGTTGTGTGTTAAGATACAGTGCGATTCTCTTGTGTTTAATCAAAAACAGAAAAACTAAACCATCCCAAAAATTTTTTCATTCATCTCCAGAAATCCTCAGATAACCTTGTGACACGTCTGTATGTGGCGATTTGTGTGTTGAAAACTTGCTATATTCGCCCAGTTTATACCAGTTACCTGGTCACATGCTTAAACCAGATTAATACTCACACACACGCCACACAGATGCCAACAAGAGATGCTCTGTGCTGTTGTCCTGGTTTCCTGTGCGTAAAAGTGTGGTTTTCATGTGTGTAAAAGAAACAGAGCTGCAGTCGGTTTAGGGGTCAAAGGTCAAGAGAGTTTCATCCCTCCAGAGACTGTATCTGTCCATCATCATGACAACATGAAACGCAGGAATTCAGAAAAGAATCATATTTTGGTCTAATCTCCCGTCCATATGCCCCAAATTACTCTGCCATCAGTCAGGAAAGTTTGGAGTCAACAGATGTTTAGTTTATTGTCATTATTATAATTGGTCACATAGTTATGATTAAGCTTTGCTCAGATCTCTGTAAGGTTTTTATATAGTCTGGAAAAAACCTTAAGGCAACTATACTTACAATAAGACAGATCTGTTTCTCATCAGGTCTGAAAGTCTCCACAACTCAAGTAACCTATGACCCCTCTCTGTTACCATGGAGACAGAGCACAAAGGGAGACAATGGACTAATGGGTGTGGATAAAAACGAGGAGGAAAGTGGGGAGGGAGGAATTTAAAAACAAACAGATAAACAGAATACAGAGAGAGAGGGAGATAGAGAAAGAGAGAGAGAGACAAAGAACAGATGCATTGTGTTTAGATTGATAGATGATTCATTCCCTCCATATGCTTTCACTCAGTTTGTAGGTTTCTCAACCAGTCAAGCGTGTGTGTGTGTGTGTGTGCATTTGTTTGTTTACTAAGGGGACAAAATTGCTAAATCAGAACAACACAAAACCTCCTTTTGAGGACATAAACATTGAATGTCTCCAGGTTTACAGTGAAAATATTTCCTCCATCTTCGATGAAAATGTTTAGGTCATCGCAATGCATTCTGGGATTGCATTAACTAAAATATCATTTTGAGGTATCTAATAAGGCAGCATAATATCCCCCTTCAGAAAAAATAATTTGTGAAGAGGATCATTTTATGATGCCTAAGTATGCTGTCTAGGTAGGGAGCTCACTAGGGTTTGAATCAGAGCCACCATGAGCTCTAAGACCGTCTCGGTTTCGTTTAGTTTAGTCTGATTATTCTGCATGATGAACATCTCTCCTCATCTCCGCTTTTTTCCTCTTTCCTCAAATTCTTGGAATATTCTGCGTTCCTGCCAAACGCAGAGCCTAGGGCACGGTGACATTTCAGCCAATAATGCAATGATGAGGTGCACAGACACACACACACACACCTGTCTAAAGAAATACAGTGTGTGGATGAGAAGATGAGAAAAGAAGAGATGAATGTTATGTCTGTATTGAATAGTGATAAACACATTGTCTTAAGTTAAAGATGGACAGCAGAGACAGTGTGTCTGTTTGTGTTTGGGCAGGTTTTTTTTAGGCCAACTCTGAGGCACAGACCAAACACACACACACACACACACACTGTCCTCCTGTGCACCTATGTGTGTGATTATAGGTTCACACACATTCTTATGGGCAGCCGACACTCCGCTTGTGGGAAACTGTCTTAATAAACCTAGCAAATCATGTCCGATGACAATATAAGACTGTAAAGAGGTTTCAGTGAAGGTTAGAATTAGTGTTTGGAGATAGAAAATATGTGTCAGAATAAACCTTCATGTTTAAATTCCCACCCTGATGGAAAAGTGTAAGTGTGTCTGTGTGTACTCACAGGGGTAGAGTTGTTTAGTCGGAGCGCTAAGCTGGGCATCCTTTGTGACTCTGTAGGCGACATCGGGCCCTTTTGATGACTTCCTGTGTGTACAGAAGCCTGTAGTTTTTGTTACACCCTCGGGCAAATTGTGAAACTCTAAAATCTTTAGGAGATCGGCAGGCTGAGCTGGAAAAAGAAAGAAAGCGACACAAAATTAGTTTTTCACAGACAAAAAAAGCCACAAATAAAAAACAAAACCACATTTTACAATTAACTAACTATTAAACTATCACTGAGAAATTATAAGTGGTTATTTTGGTACATGTCATAAACCAGACTGTGCTAAAGCCACACCCCTTACTAAATTAAACATGCAATAATGAGATCATGTGACTACAGTGTAAACACACCACTGATCCTACCATTTACAGTACAGTTGCATACTATATTACATATCACATAGCTCGTATATAGCGCATGATGCTAAGTATGCAGTAAACAATACGCTAGTTGTCCATACCTAACAGCCAGACAAACCACAAGACAAAGTACCATTACAATGACCACTACAAGGTTCAAACACGGTTCTGACCCACCACAACAAAATAAACACCAAGCCAAGTTTAATGCGCTTAAAGTCGAGTTAAACTGACCGTATGAACACTGCATACACTTCCCACAAAGGCCATTTACAAACACACACAGGTCTTTTCTCTCTCTTTAGACCACACACAGTCAACGCATCTGCTTTTCAGTGTGCGTTCAGTGTGTACGCGTGCACACACACACACACATTTGTGGTAAAGACGTGTGTGTGTGTGTGTGTGTGTGTGTGTCTTCAGGTGATGACAACCTGAGGAACAATTTAATAATCAAGAATCACCTGAAATCACCTTTAATAAACCTCAGTTGATGTGTGTGTTCAAACACTTTAAAGAAATACACACCCACATACTTGTTAATTCCCATTTAAAGGAGTAGCGCACTCAAAAAGAAAATTCTAAGAGAGTTTTCAGTTTTGGGTGTGCTGTTACTTTAAGGCAGAGTGTTGGATTTCAACGACTCAGACAGACAGAAGGAATGAGGCAGACAAAGACAGACATTGTTTATCCATTACTGCTCAGTTTGATGTGATTTTGATCAGGACAGTCGGATTTAGTCTAAGAGACAGGCAGCGCTGAGATGTTTCACAAGGTTTACATTTTTCTATGAGATATTTGTAATAAAGGCTGTCTGGTCTCGCTGCCACTCGCTTGAGTGGAACTGAGAAGAATCTTGGCTCTGATATCAACTGTCTTGGTTGAGAAATGTATTTGAAAGATTGTTACAACAGATCATTAGTTAATGTGTTGTAAAATTTTATAAATGTTAAAATGATATGATGTCAGCGATTTGTTTAAAGTGGCCTCAGAAATTATTTGGACACCTACGCAAACACACATTAAAACGTGTGAATGTCATCACATTAGACATCAAAATGCCAAATACATTTTAAGATAAAAAACAGAAACACTTTTAAAGCAAAATATATTTACTGTACTGTAAACATTGCTGTTAATGGATGTTTTAAAGGGCTGGTTGTCTGAGTATGGATGGATAGACAGACAGATAGACAAACGGATAGGTAGAAAGACAGATAGACAGACAGACWGATAAATAGACAGACAGATTCAAGCAGTTCACTATAGTAAATAATGTACTTTACTGTACACCACACAGAGATCACTGTGGGAAAAGTTGAGCGATGGACTGTCACTGTCACAGTCTGAACCATACTGAGGTTCTCTGGTTAGCCAAAGTTATTCCACAGTTCTTATCAAAGTAGCAATGAGGTTTGCCAAGGTAAAATCACATCTCTATGGTTTGACTTTAAGCGAACGCTGCAACCCAAATGTAAGAGCTTAAGGGCTTCCCCAAAACCTGCTTCATTTATAGCTCTTCAAATGACATGCTTGAACAGTTTGATGATACCTTGAAATGGTAATTTATGGTTAGCGGATAAACACATCGTCAACATTTAGCAAATGTTTGTGAGAGACTGAACTTTAGCGTGAATTCGCTTGACATTATAAAACATCAGCAACAAAATATTGACATTTAAAAATACATTTACGTGATTGAATAATATTTAAAAGTAAAAATGTCGCTTGTCATGAAGGCTAGTCATGTTTTAAGCATGAAGAAGACCAGCTGCTTTAATATATATTGTGTGTATAATGAATTATCCCTGCAGTAAACAGTCCCAGATGTTGCCCGTAAAAACACACGTTTGTTTCTGAGGTAAAAATGTGAACGCTAGCGGGCAGAGATAATATTTACCCCAGTAAGTGTTTGCTATTGGTCAAAGGCTCATGACAGTATATATATTTTCTCAAAGCTGTTAAGGAAAAAAGCCCTAAATGGAGTCAGTGTTACAGTTGTTTTCCAGAACACAAGCACTTCCGTGTGCCAAGTCCAAACTCACATGAGGATACAAAGACCTGTAAACATGATCTGTCCCAGTAACCCACTTACAGAAGCTTTCAAATACCACTTTACCTCCAGTATTAGGTAGTCATTCTGCCAACATTTACATACATATTACCATTTTAGTTGAAATAAGTTCTTATATTGAGAATCTGTCTGTCTGTCTATCTCTTTTTTTCAAGAAACATTTCTTGCTGTATTGGGTTCTGTTTTTACCCTTAAGTGCATTTGATCTTTTACAATAAACTTTACAGCTGTGGTTAAGTGGAATCCATCAACATCCTATAAAATGTCACATTAATACACACACACACACACCCACAACCACATGAGCATTAACTCGCAAAGACCTGTTCAGGTAAACTGAGGTTCACCTTACACAAACCCAACTGGAGTGTTTGTGTGTTTACGCTCTTCAAACGCCGTCCCAGAGGAACTAAAATATGTCTGTTCACATCTACCTTAACCACAGGTTTCCTTCCACAAACAGCCTGACAAACCACAGCTCAGCTACAGGTGTGTGTGCACAACACCTACTGATGGTAAATACATTAAAAGGAACTTAACTTCCTAACTATAATCTGCCACACACACATAATTTTACACTACACTTTTTACACAGGCAGACACACACACACACATTTACTTAGCAAAATACTTGTAGGTTTTCCTTTAAAATATGGTTAAATGGGTACAAACATACCATTTCCGATTCTGTAATCAGATTGTAGTCGAGAAACACTCAAACACTGAACAAATGTTTTAAATAAATAAGTAGTGACAAATCTCTTAAAACACTTGAGAACGCACACACCCACACACACAGAAAGCATTAAACATGTTTGATTTTCATGCCAGCTTTTAATAACATACTGACAACAAAACAGATGCCACGCATGCACACACACACACACACACACACACAGTCTCTAACACAAACACAAGAATGCCATCAAAACAACCACATGCAAAACCATACCACACACAAAGTACACACAACAAAACTTGCTGCATAACACACACACACACTTTTCTTCATACACAAAGCTGTGCTGCTCTACTCTCCTGATCTAAAATGTGTCTGGCATGTTTTCCTAGATGTTAAAATTAAAAGCGAAAATTAAAAGCTACAAGTCTGACTCTTTGCCCTATTTAAACAATAAAAATGCGTATAAAGAGCAAGGATAAAGTTAGCTGGCATTAAAAAGATGTATTTTCCACAGTCCAACCAACAGAAAAGCTCAAATTTGGAGTCACACTTTTAAATTCCTAATGATTATTCGATCATATTATAAATGTATAAGCGCCTTTAAAGCTCATTAAAGCAAATAAATCATATTGAATAAAAGAGCTCTGTTTCATGCTAACACTAATCCTAGATTTGCATTTTAAAGGGCACGACTGAGCTGCTGTTGCAGCGCAACAAAAAGTAGTGTCAACGTTTTAGATAATTGTCATGATCTGTGCGTTAAGTATAAGCTGGGATAGGAGGAAAAAGATTATGCATAAATATCATATCTGAAAAAAAAATCACTTCAGAAATATGCCCACATAACCCAGAGAGGACAAGAGTCAGAAATAGTTTCTCTCTCTCTCTCGTAGTTGACCTCTCAGAGAGACTGGTCACATGATTTCCTCCAGGACCAATCACAGCAGGGCGGCGTCAAGAGTCAAACCTTCAATAATTAAGGGTTTGAAAAATATTCTCAGTTTCAGCAGAGGGCAGCCAAGCTTCAGCTCTGAGGGGTCACCAAGGTCAATCTGTAAAAATGATTTATAATGACTGACTCTGTTTGTGGACAATACATAAATACTCTCAACCTTCATGCTAGAAACTTTGTTTTTTTTTACTGCAGTTGACTGAGCCTAGTTTTATAGCTACGCAAACTGTTGCAGTGTCACCATGCAACACATACACACACCAAAAGGTGAATAAAAGACCCAAAGGAAATACAGCTGACCTAACAAGCTCATACACAAACACATACACACACTTTCTTTCGTTTGCCATTACAAGGTCCTAACCAGGTTTGTTACTCTTATTCAATCCCATATCAAAAGGTAACAATCGTTTTTGTTATCTTTTTTTGTTTGTTATCTTTTTTGTTTGTTGTGTTTGTTTTTGTTGTTTGTGTTTGTTTGTTAACAAAAAAGACAACAAACAAGAAATTGGACTAATACACACACACACTCACAAATATATTTATATACCATAAACATAGGCTTACTTCAAACTTAAAATTCATTTGTGATTCATTTGTGTGCATTTTTAGAAAGCCTAATCTAACTAAATTCAACTACCTGTTAATTGTAGTTTCCCATTCTGTACCTGCCTGTCCAAATAAACACACAGAGAAAAGATAAATCTGTGTGTCTCGCATTCTGTGAAGTGGAAAAATTGACTCAATATGGTTCCACTACTCAAAACACGTCCAAACATCTCTCTGCTTAAAACAGGCACAAACCCAAAGCAGAAAATCACACACAGTTGCTCACAATACAATCCCAATGCAACATTCCAAATAGCTCAAAAAGTCAGGATTCCCAACTTCCCACTTGGAAAAGTACAATAGAGATTACACAAATCCGTTTGTACAATTGAACCTGTTAAGTAAACGCTTGATAAGAACGTTGTGCAGAACATGATCAATCTCTGTTAATCTGTTTTTTTATGTGCAGTTTTATATGCAAATTCCTTTAAAAACTGCTGTATACTGCAGAACACAACTGGGGATTTAAAAACCGTTTCACCACAGCCCATCTGGACTGACTGAAAATGACTCAGTTCTGTGGAATGAATTTCAACCAATGACATACTTTGAATGTTCTAGCTATATGAGGGCTGAAGAGAATATTTCATATATTAGAAACATATGTCACATTCAACTTTAGTCACTCCATAAAACCACATCTGACTGAAATAATGCAGAAATTACTATTATGTGCTACTAATTTGGGAGAACCAATAAGAACTCTTTATGCTTCAGGGTGACCAATATGAGTTTAGCGATTTAAAGCGCACCATGAGAAAGTAGGTTTTCTTTTCATAGCACAGTTTTACAGTGGCATTTGATCTGGACACGGTTCAGGAGTTTGGAAGCATTTTAGGAAAATGCAAAATCAGTGAAGCAACAGAGAGGGAGGGAGGTAGGGAGAGAGGGAGAGAGAGAGAGAGAGAGAGAGAGAGTATATATGCTGTAAGCCTGGAGACTGTAGTGCACATCTTGAGTTTAAAACTTATTAAAGCTTAGCTTAAATGTGTGATATGAATAAATAATGCTCATAAACAGCATAAACAGGACCCAAAAAAAAGATAAAACTGTGATGCAAGACCGTTGCTATGATTGCGAAGATGTTGCTATGTGTTGTTAGGGCAACTGTGAGTGACAGTAATAGCTTAATAGTAAGCGCTTGCCTTGGCATGCACCACTAAGGACGGTATGTCATTACTTGACCTGACCCGTGTCTGGGGTGGGACTAAAGCCCAGGCTGACAGTTTAATGATAGGTCAGTCTGAGTGATTGACAGTTTTGCAACCAACAGCAGCCGTGACCTCAGTTCTCCCACATGCAGGAAGTCACTGTCCATCATGTGAGCGGGAGAGCAGGGTTCACAGGGCAAACGGGTTAAAACACAAGACATTCCCACCAGGTGCTGAAAGCTGCCCTGAGGTTGATTTTGGTCTGTGTGGCTGAAGTATATTATAATATCTTTCTTCACCACTGTCTTATAAACCCATATTTTTCTTTTCTTCTTGCCCTCTTAGTCTGTCTCTCTGACGGTGGGTTGTTTGAAGTGCAGTATAATGTTATGCTATGGTGGTTGTGTGTCTATAATAGTGTGCTGGGCTGGTGCTTTGGTCAGACTGTGTAGTTTGCGCTGGTTTCTACAGCTGGAAATAAACTGATTCAGCAGAAACCTCTCATCTGTTACACACATACACAACTTTACACATTCAGACACATTCAAATGCCTAAAAGAAGCGCAAATACAGCTTTCTCTCAGTAAATAGATGTGAGTTTTTGTGCAAAAGTGTTTGTGGGGTTTTTATGTTAAACGTATAACGCTGAGTGAACGAATCGCTGGCGGGAGTTCAGAATGTGCGTTAGTTGCTGGAAACGTTGAGTCACTGAAGCTTTACCACAATTCACACACACAAATGCATCCAATTTCATCAGCACATGCAGACACAGTTGCACACTCTAATAAAGCAATTTCTATGCCTGCCTGTTAAATTAATCAGATTAATCAGAGAATTATTAAAATTAGTCAGATCTCTCGCTCTTCAAGATCAAATCAGTCTCTCGCTCTCTCTCTCTCTCTCACACACACACACACACACACACATTTAAGAAAAATAAAATCCAACTACAATTCCACCAAGCGCCACAACATAGTAACAGTACCAAATGGTAATAAAAATGGTACTTTATTACAGATCTTGGTTCTGATCTATGGCACCATGATTTATGGTGCCATAGTATTTATATTACTCCAAAGGGAACTTCAAACACTACTGTGGTACTTTAAAACCATAGTGCATGTTCAAAAAAGCCTTGGTACCATTTACAGAAAACATTGCATTGCCACAGTACCACGTTTCATACAGCATTGAATTACTATGGCAATGACAAATAAAATAAACAACCAATATTGCATGGCCAAAAAACCTGACGCCGTATATAATAACCTTTTGGTTGTTTTTTGTGGCATTCTGTTAAACTTTATATGCAATCCAGGACAGCCATAAATCATATAATGGTTCATAAACCATATCGAATATCGTCTGTGTTTCATTAGTTAGAGGCAAATAATTGCAGCTGATGACTACAGTACAATTACTGTACATGTGACACAACATATAATTATAACTCTGAAACAAAAAGCCCTTCTGTTCTGTCCTATAATGTGATAGAGTGAAGTGTGTGTGTGTGTGTGTGTGCGTGTGTGTGTGTGTGTGTGTGTGTGTGTGTATAACTTCAGTTTAATCCCTTCTGGAGAGAGACAAACGTTTCTGTGGCTTTTGTGGCTAGTTCATAACGTGCTACTGCAGAGCGAGAGACAGAGAGAGAGAAAGAGAGAGAGAGACTAGTTTATATTCTCTGTATGAGGCCAGTGGAAGGAATGTTAGCTTTCCGCACAGCGCTCCAGAATCCTAAAGTTCTTCCCTCATGTCTGGACCTGCAGTTTTCCTAAAACATCTCCTTAATATTCCCTGAACATTCAATTATTAATCATTCATTACATACTTTTGGTTTCGGTAACCCCGGAAAAACTGCAGCTTACGTATATTAAACAAAAGCCTTTGTTACATTTCCAGGTGTCCATAGTCAACTGATGTCATTTAACTCATTGACAAAACTCACACTGATTAAACTAATTGAGAGATATTTAAACATGTATCTGTCCTTTATCTGTATTAACACACATATATATGAGAGAGCCAAGCCTATAAGCTTTATGGGGGCAAGTGCTGAGAGGATACCTCATCCACAGGATAATGAAAACATTATGAACCCTCAAAGAGTCTCTATTGTGGACGCTGTCATGTGCTGACCTTTACCATGGTAGCTGTTTTTGCCAGAATACCATAGTACAAAAAAAACTGTGGTAGCTATGTTTCAGCCAAAAACATAAATGACAGATTCTAAATGACAGTGTTGGAAAGTCTGTTAAGATTTTATGGTAACGATAATCATATGGAAGATCATTCTGAAGGAAACTATAATTAATATGGGCTGTTATTTTGAGAAAACTGCAAAATGTCATGATTCTGGGTCATGGTGTCATTCTGTGTCATGATGTCATGATGTGTCATGATGTCATGGTGTGTCCAGAGTTTGGACGAGTGTGAACATCAGAATCATTCGGAAAAACATTAACATAGATCCTTTCATCTTTGTAGTGACAAAGAAGCTTTTCTTCTTCAGATACATCAGAGAGAGAGAAAGACAGAGGGAGGGAAAGAGAGAGAGAGAGAGTGCGTGTGTAGTGGCCATAAACCGCTGGAGGACCCATAAAGCTCTGTTTCAGGGTCATGAATGCGGCACATATGATTAGAGGTTACAACAGAGGCCACCACACACACACACACACACACACATACACACTATCTCAACCAAAGGTAGCAACTTCAAGAGATGCCGTTTGTAATCACATTTTTAAACTATGACCATTTACACAGCCCACCGATGACATCAGAGCATCCAGAAGAACACAAACTATGACTATAATATTGCATTATTTTGAGTTCTATTAAGAGTTCTATTATTGAGCAATATTAAGAGTTCAGCTCTAAAAAAATCTCACAACATAACACAAACCTTCTAGAGATTGTTCTCAATTTGCATGGCAGTAAGTTATCTGTGAACAAACCAACTTTTAGCATGAGATGCATAAACATGCACAAACACAAACAGAATTTGATTGGTATAAAATTTGCAGCACGTTTGTGAAACGTTCGACCCAAAACCCTCTCACGTTTCTCTGTGAGGAACGTGTATTTTTCTTCCCTCTTAATGAAATGGTATTTTATTCCTCTGCTGTTCCACAGAGAGGGGAAGAAAAACATCTGGAACATATTTCTCCTTTTTCCCCCCCTTTTTTCCCTCTTTTTCTCTAGGATCAGCAGACATCACAACGATGGCTATAGCTTCCAGATGTGAGAACACAAACTCTCCCTCCATCCCTCCCTCTTTCTTTCTTTCTTTCTTTCTTTCT
>JBAJNP010009441.1:0-18164 GCA_036877545.1 Yasuhikotakia modesta
TTCTCTTTGAAAGTTCTGGATCATTATCCCATACAGTACATGCTAGCATTTGGAAATCAATCCAGCTGAGGTGCAATTTGCTATCGTGAGAATTTTTGGCTTGAATCAAGCTCCAAAAGAACTTGTGAAAGTTTTCCTATTCCATGTTTTTGTATACAATATAAGCTCAGTCAAGCATCTGCAACAGTTCTGTCCATAACAAAAATCAACCATTATCTTGCCAGCATATCAATATGGGAAAAACAATCCTGAGTCAATCTTTTGGTACTGTAATTTTTTGGGTTAGAGAAACTTTGGAACTGCGGTTAAAGTCTTTTTTCTTTTAAGCAAGGGATCCGTTTTTCACTCCTACACACTGAACATATCCATTCTGATACTACTGAAATTGCCATCGAGGCCAGACGTTGTCTTAGCCTTCACTTCCAACGCGTTATCTAAGTCATCCAGCTTCTGGCTTAACTCACTGTCAGACTCGTCTGAACAACTTTCGGTGGGTAGTGAGGTTTGAACCCCTGAGGTGCTGCACGAAGTTGAGGTAACCGTTGAAGGCAAGGAAAGGGTAGGAGGAGAAGCAGATGGACAGGAAGCAGCTTTCCTGGCTGAGGCCTGGAAAAGAATATTTGGCCAGGACTTCATGGACAAGTGAGAGAGATGAGGCAAGGTGTTATTAGAAGAAGCTGCAGACTGCGAGGTAGATGTGGTGTTAGGACAAGGGGAGCAGACTGAGTGAGGTAATAATCTAGCATGCTCTTTGGCATTTCTCATTGCTTGTTTGATTGTTTTCTCTTTGTGCACGCTCGACTGAAGGTGTTGGCCAAGTGCTTCGTTCCCACTGACAGACACATTGCAGGCTACACAATTATACTTGCTCACTGCCTTACGAAGCACTGTCTCTTGCGGATCAATGAAAGGGTGACCAAAGTAACAGAAGGACTTCTGATGGCGCGCTGCTGAGTCTTCATCAGCAAAAATCATCTGGCACTTTCTGCATATAAACTCATGTTTGATGGATGGAACAATAAATGCATCTGGAAAGCCTGAACTTTTGGTATTCGTTTGAGTTTCTCCATTTGTGCTTTCAGTTGAAGAGCCTTTATTGTCCTTGGTTCCAGTGGCCTCTTTTGGTTTAAGAGAATTACTCTGTGACTTCACAGGGGGAGTTTTCTGCTGCTGTTCGGTTTGTTTCTGCTGCTGCTGCTGCTGCTTCTGTAAGGACTCCTGAAGGGACTGTTGGTACTGCTGCAGCAGGGCAGTTGGAGAAAGCCCTGCAATAGCCTGTGGCATAGCAGGACCATAGGGGAACAGGTTTTCCATTCCACACAGAGGAGGGAAATATCCCCCCTGTACTCCACCAGGCAGTTGCGGTGAAAAGCAAGATGCAAAGCCAGGGATGAAATAAGGCAAGAACTGTCCCCCTAAGAAGGAGCCTGGGTCACCAGCAATGGCATTCTGAAGTGCTTGAAGTTGTGCTGGGTCCATTGGAGTCTCACTTCCCAATTTTCCTATACTTGAAATTTGTGTTGAGGGTTTTTCCTTTTTCTTTACAATTGGGGTCTCGGGGCGGGCAGTGTCAGCTTCTCTTTCCTTGACCTTGGACTTTTCTACCTTCTTGTCTTTCTCTGATTCTTTAATGTGCTGCTCAGTCTGGTTTGCTGCCAAAGGAGTAGGAGGAAGAGGAAGTGCAGGGGGTGGAGGAGGAGGTGGAGGAGGTGTCTGAAGAAGATTCTTGGTTGGGGTACTGCTGAGAGACATGGCAGGAGAAGGGGTGGCTGGAGTAGGGAACCCAAGCATGCCAGCACCAGGAGATGCTAAAGCTGAAATACAGTGGCATAGATAATATTGAAATATTTGACTGCAAAATCATTCCTTAACTATGCAAGAAAAGATGCCCATGATTGTTGTATTTAATCAAAACTGTTATAATTTTTATTTTAAAACCATTAAAAATTAGCAAAACAATAAATGAATAAATAAAAAATAAATAAAAGCACAAGCATAAAAGCAATAAAATAGACTGACTGCACACAAAGAGTGAACTTAAAACATTGTCCCACACTACTGCAGTGAATGCATGCTTTAAATGTCTTTTAAAATTCTAAATCCATCAATGAATGTTATAGTCCTTAGCAACAGATGCAGGCATATAGGGCAATAGCATGTGCATGTGCATTAAATAAATAAATTGTTCTTACAGGTATTACACTGTGTATTTTGTCACACTAACTCACCAGGTGTATTTGGTGGAAATCCTGGAAGGGAGGATGGCCCATTGACACCAGGAAGTAGTACTGGTGGGAGACCAGATATTCCTGGGTAGGCAGTTGGCAAGCTAAGGCCATGAAGTGCATTGTTGTCCACTGCAGGTTGCTGCTTTGCTGGCAAGCTGAGTATATCGGTTGCCTTCTTCAAACGGTCAAGTTCTTGTTGAGCCATAAGTTGGCGGACAGTGGTAGGAGCAAGATAGTCTTTTTCTCTATCAACCTGGTTGCCCAGGGTTTCCTGCACCTTTGCAATGTGCTGCCTTGAGAATATATGGTCACGAATCGAATGTCTGGCTGTGTATTTCATTCCACACAATGTACACTCAGGCCTTGGCCCATCTGGAGAACCTTGGCTTATCATAAATGGCTTTCCAATGTTTATTTTAAATTTCTTTTCTTTTGCACGGGCATTCTGAAACCAAACCTGCACAACGCGTTTTGGGAGTCCTATTTCATTGCCCAGCATTTCACACTCTTGCATAGTAGGTGTGCGGTAGTCACTGAAGCAAGCCTTAAGGACTTTAAGCTGTAGGTTGCTCATCTGGGTTCTAAAACGCTTGTGGCCTGGTCGTTCTCCACCACCTTTTGCAGACTTGAAGGGATTAGCACCTCCAAATGGACTGGGTGAACTTGGATCAGCTAAACTTGAAGTTTCACTTTTGTCTGCACTTTCATCTAGGTCATCGTCCCTGGAACTGAAGTACTCACTGTCTCTGCCAGAGAAACTCAGTGCTGGGCTAACCATGCTGAAGGGGAATCTATCATCGTTGGTCTCTGAGAGCTGTGCTTGGTTTATTTTGTTTTCAACCATTTTCTCACTTTCATTTGTTGTGAAATTCTCAACCTCATTATTAGTCTCATCTCCAGTTGTAGCATCACTTACAGCTGTGTTAATTGAGGAGGTCTCATCAAAGTCAATTTTGTTGGTATCAAAAGAGGCTTCTGTGGAACTCATGTTAAACCCCTGGAGTTCATCACTATTTTCTGCTTTAAAGCATGATGTGCTCAATAGATTTTTTAGTTGCAGTTCAGAAGGTTTAACTGGAGTGGAGGATGCTGTTGGGAGCTCACTATCATTCGTCTTTGTGGCCATTTGCAGATAGTCAGAGAAACTGTTTTTTGGAGGACTTTGACCTCCATCATCTTGATGCATCATTGGACTTGGTGGCAAACTAAAGCCTGCCTGTTTAGCTTCATGCCAGTGCCTTGAACGAATGTGGCTATCAAGAGCTGACTTAGCTTTAAACAATGCCCTACAGAATGGGCACTTTTTGTGACTTTGGGAAGGCCCAACTGCTCTAAATTGTCCTTTTCTCTCTCTGGCTCTTGTATTCTGAAACCACACTTGGACAACTCTTTTCTTTAGACCGACTTCACGAGCAATGTGATCTAACATCTTTCTTGTTGGATTTGAATCAAGTAAATATTTATCATAGAGGATCTCAAGCTGTTCTGGAGTAATGGTAGTTCTGAGACGTTTATCTCTGTGTTGATCCTCACCACTGTTACTGCTATCCTTTTCATGAGATCCATCCTCTTTTTCATCTAATTTACGCTTCATGGAGTGAGAGTTAACAGCAGAGGCAAGGCTAGAGTTGCTTGAAGTTGGTATCTGTGACAGGGCCCCAGACAGAAGTTGACCAGTCATAAGAGGGTTGTTAGGATCAAAAATCATATAGGGCATATCCAGTGGCCTTTCTAAAAACTGTGAGTGCAGGAATTGGTTTTGGGCAGCCAAAAAATGCATGTGTTGGTGCTCTTGCCACAGCTCTACTGTTGGGAAAGCAATTTTGCACTGATCACAGTGGTACTGTAACATCTGTGGAGAAAGGCTATTGCTAAGTGAAGACAGTGCTATGGACAGAGGACTAGAAGGGACAGCTGTAGATTGGGGCTGTGAATGGGGTCTTGACATTTGTGGTTGAGGTACTTTCTGTGTGAGAGGCTGTGGGGTCGAGGCCTTAGAAGATTTTAGATCATTCAAGCTTTTTGGTAATTGTAAAGATGCAATTTCTCCCAGTTTTGTTTTTTCATGGAGAAGATCAGGTTTGGGTGAGGTTTTTTCTACATCAGGTCTGGGTGAGGGCATTAAGGGAGAGCTGGAGCCAGAGCTGCTTGCTGTTACAAGGGGATGTTTTGATGGTTCAGTTTGCCTTGCTGAGCTCTGCTCATTGTTCTCTGCTATATCCTCATAGTGATTTTCATATCCAACTTCATCATCCTCATCTTTGTAGCATTGCTTCTTTTGATGAGTAATAAGATCAAATATTCGGGGGAAAATTACACTGCATTTCTTACATTGGTACTGCATGTTGTTGGTCCGGATATATCTTTCATTTGTTAGTTCTTTCTTTTCAATGTCTTTTGAATCTGCTTGATTCTCATAACTCTTTCGAGCCTTCTGGCGGGCATTTTGAAACCACACTACAATCACACGTGTTGGCAGGTTTAAAACAGTGGAGAGCTGCTCGATTTCATCATCCTTAGGGTATGCATTGGTATCAAAGAAGTCTTGGAGAACTCGTAGCTGATAATCTGTGAAACGTGTTCTTGATGACCTTTTGTTTGCTGTAGCATCAGTTTTGTAGTACTCAAGCATGTTTACTTGGGATTCAAGTCTGATATCTTCTAGTGTGGTCATGGGTGGAATGTTGAAATTATAAGGGGAATCTTTGCTTCTTTGACGCTCTTTAAAGAGTGTGTTGCGGAACCAGTGCTTTATGACCTTCTGTGGAAGACCAGACTTGTCTGCCATTTCTTGAATCTGCTCTTCGTTGGGAGAATTATTGATGTCAAAGTGAGCACGGAGGATTTTTAGCTGATCATCTGTGATTCTGGTGCGAGGACGCTTGAACTGAGACTGCCGCAGGAAGTTTGGATCCAGTCCCAGTTGCTGTTGACATAACTGTGTGAGGTCAGAAGATAAAGAGTCCATTGTTGGAAGCTGCAGTGCAAGCTGTGGGGGTAGCCCAGGGTGCTGCACTGATTGCATCATCAGTGGTGGGAAAATTGGCAAGTCAAGTGAAACAGGGAGCTGTACTTGTGGAGGTGCAGTGGGTGGTGGAGGTGGTGGGGGTGGAGGAGGAGGTGGTGGTGGTGGTTGTTGTTGAGGAGTTTGTAGAGGTGCAGGAGATGGAGTTTGTGATTTCCCTACTGAGGGAGCAGCAGGAAGAGCAGTCACTGGAGCAGGGAGTTGAGGTGGTGGGGGAGTTTCTGGAGATGCTGGGTTTATGGGGTACAGCTTGTCATATGCCTCTCTGTACTGCTGGGCAAATTTCTCCAGCTCCAGATAGGGAAAGAACTGCCCGTGCACATGTTCTTGATGGCTTTTAAGAATAAGCATGTTGGAGAAGAATTTTCCACAAAGCCCACACTCCAGTTTGTCAGTCAATTCATCTTCTCTATTCTTTTTCTGGCTCTTCTGTCTATTCTCATTGTACTGAATAACCAGTTCAAATCCAAAGTTCTCCAGCAGTGCCTTGGCTGCATTACCTCTAGCCCCTGAGATGATGCGTGGTGGAGGAATTAAAGGTTCTGAAAATGTAGGCTTCCTGGAATCTTTATTATCTTTTGTGCTGTCAGCATCATTTGCTATATCCTGCTTTGTTTTGGTCTCCTGCTTCTCTAGATGTTCTTCAGCATCTCTAGACATTTGGATCTCAGACAGAGAAACATGGTTGGACTCATTTTTAGGCTTTTGGCTCTGCTGCTGTGCTTTTTGCTGCATCTGAGATTGGGAGGCCTGCTGTTGAGCTTGCTGTGATAGTTGAAGCTGCTGTTGTTGGCTCAGCTGGTGTTGCTGTTGCATTTGCTGCTTCAGATCTTCTAAGAACGATCCTGTCATTCCAGGCATCCCAAACGCAGCAGAATGCAATGCAAGCTCAGGGCTGATGTTAAATTCAGCACCAGGAATATAGAATGGAAAAAGAAACTGGGGTTGCTGGAACTGTAGCAGAGCCTCTGGTGTCATTGGGAAGTGGGGGAAGAATGCCGGGTTCAAAAACTGTGGCTGAAAGAATGCAGCTTGCTGCTGAAGCTCGTGCTGTAGTTGCATCTGAAGCTGTGCTGGTGACTGGGTGGGCGGTTGGGTGGGCTGCACAGAGATGTGATCAGTAGTTTGCTTTATGGTAACTTCTTTGGCATCTACAGTGTTTTCTTTGTTAGATGATACTGATGCACTTGCAGAATCTGTGTTTCCCTGATTGAGTGGAACTGGGCTTTTAGCTGAAGTACTTCCGCTGCTCCCACACCCAACACTGGTGCTAGTCTCCATTTTGGCAGTTCTTGCTTTAGTCTGATGGAGCACGGACCTCATATGAATCTCCAGGGTTGAGCTTTGGCTGTAAGCAACGTTACATATATTGCATTTGTATGGTTTGTTGTCAACATTGTTGCTGGTTTCCTGGGGAACTGGACTTGAGGCCTCTTGTATAACTTTCTTTAGCTTATGCAAATGTGAGACAGAATTGTAGTGAACAAGGAGAATGTTTTTTTGGGTGAAGGACTCCTTGCATACTGTGCATTTGTATGGACGTGAGGGGTCTAAAAACTTTTCCATAGTAAAATTTGGGCCTTTCCTGAAGGGCAAGGTCCGCTTTGGCTCTGAACCCATGTCATCAAGCAATGAGCTGCTGTCACTTCCAGTGGGACTGGCCTTTCCTTCTTGTTCAAGTTCATCATCTTTGTCCAATTCATTCTCAAAGGCTTGTGCCTCTTCCAAAGCCCTCATCTCACTCTCAACAATGTCACCATTTACAGGCAGGTTCCCACAGAGCTGCTGCACTTCAGCCTCAGTCAGCTCGGGGTGTCCGGTCTCCAGATGCTTTCGAAGAGCAAGGAATGTCCTGAAGCTGCGCTGGCAGAGGCTGCACATGGTAGCTGCACGAATGGCATGATATTGGGAATGTATCTCAAGCTTTTGCATTGTCTTGAATGCCAGGCTGCAATAGTTGCAGCGGTATTTGTAGACATGGCGATCAGAGACTGAGAGCTGCTGCCGCTTCTGTGGCTCACTAAGATGCCCCTGCGGGGAGTCTGGGCTCTTTCTGTCTTGATCTTTAGCTTTCTTCCAGTCAAGGACCTCGGCAGCTTCCTTTGGTGGCTTGAGTTCCTCATTGGCAAGTTCCACCTCACTTTTGTCCTGGCCTGTGCTGCATTTTAAATCCTTAGAGCTGTTTCCTGTTGAAATGCAGAAAAGCAGAGATTTCAGAATTCTCAAAAACATTTCATTATAAAAGATTATTATGATTCTTTTACGAATTCTCTCTAATGCAGTCCATACATGTCAGAATACATTGTGGTTGCATGAGATGCTTACCCATGAGTTTTCCAGATCCCTCTGGGATAACAGTAGAAGAATCCATCAAAGATGGGACTTTGTCTTGTAATGATACAGGCAGCAAGGAATTATTGGGTACAGTAACATCTGGACCCACAACCTAAAGGGAAAGTGAATAAAAACATTGTGGAATCAGTCCATAAATAAAATTCACAGACCACAAACGCTCACAAAATTAAGCTCAAAATGACCGTGAAAACATGCCTGTGAACAGGTAGAGACACAGCTGCCTCTGCAAAACCACAACACAAGTTATTTTATGGGAGAAAAATTTAATCTCATTAAAACAATCCTAAAAGAGTAGGTTATGTGCCTAGGAAATGCTTATATAAGTGTTTACTGTTAAATTTACCCAAGCCAGCCCCTGCCAGAAGCGAGGTATAATTAGTAAGGTTGGCAGCTTTGTTTTTTTACACGCTTAAATGGAATAAATGGCAAAAATTTGCACATACCGTCATAAGCAACTTCTCAACGCAATCTGGAGCCACGCTGTGGAGATGCGTGAGATGCAGCTGCAAGTGAATCTTGTTACTGAGGACATCCTGACACAGGGGGCAGCTGATGACGGGCTGCATGGAATGCTGGGACATGATGTGCAACTGTAAACGGTTTGCATCCTTGTTACTGTAATTACAGTAAGGGCACTGCTGCACCTGAAAGGACAGAGTTTATCATAATATTGCTATACCTTAAAGAACTGCTGTAAACTACTAGTTTACTTGAGTGATCACAAGATGATCCCCAAGGGAAATTAACCAAATTCCAAACTAAACAAGTAGGACTTCATCTGATGTCTATCCAACCTAATTTCCTCTAATTCACTGAGGTCTTCATTTCAAGTAACCTAATTAACAAAACGTGAATGGCTGGAATTTCTAATCATGAGATTACAAAGGATGGGAACATAAACCATTTCAGACAATGCCTAATTTTCATTACATGCTATATTTTTAAACAGCAAATTCTTGGTACCTGTCCTAATGTAACCCTTTCAAGAACAGTTACCACTCAGGGTCTTATGAGACAGGCAAATGGTTTTTAATATCATTTAGAGAAAACTTAAAACATAAAAATGTAATTTATACACAAGGGTGGCTCCAGTCAGTCTTATTTTAGTAAACTGATCACATAAACTAACCTGCTCATTAGACAGCATCTGGTCATCAACTGATTTGGGCCTCTTGGGTGGAGTGTCATTTTCTTTCTCCTGCTGAAGGGACCGTTTCCCTGCTGAAGCGGTCCCTGGGGTTTCCTTAGCCAGTGTATTAATTCCTGTGAATAAACAGACAGAATGTTTTTGTCACAAGCTTATTCTGGACTCCTGAAACTGGAAATCTATTAGGAGGAACAAGGACCCTGTCTTTAATAAGCCACGTATTGCAAACAGTGAGGTACCTAGAAGATAGCACGAAGTATTTTATCATTTTATACACAAATTCTCAAAAAGAAATTGGATTATAATGTTCATAGGTGCACATACTGATTTTGCACAAGAACAAAAAAAGTCATTTCTGTTACAAAGATCTTTGCAAATAAACAGAGGTCTGAATTCTCTGTAATTGCATTGCAGGTTCCAGGTACCATTGCGCAGTTCATTTGGAGGTATATACAGCCGAATCACTTCCCCAACACCCCCTTGAACATCCATGCCTCATACTCTGTATTAAAGGGGGGGTGCCACCTTATTTCCATTTCAGCTGAGCTCAATTCAGCAAATCAGCCCCCAGTTGTATTCAGAGTATGCTGCACAGAGTGATAAATCTTTCATTACCCCTGTATCCTCAGATACAGACAGTGTTCCAGCCTCCACAGTCAATGCAATTTATCCTCTCGCTGCATATGCTGCGCACAAAGAAACCTCGCGTGCTGTTCTTCATTCTAATCTGGTCACTCTAGGCTAAATGTGTGTATTACTCTTATGAATCAAAGCTTTAGCAAAGCAGGCATTGAAAATGGATTGGGAAAAGATGTTGGGAAAATGAATTTTTTGTCTGTTCATTATTGGTTTAAAGTACATTTCAACATCGGCCGCATGCTCAAGCATGTTAATTCTATGCAATGCAACTTCTGCTTATTTTATTGCGGTCTTGCGTATCAGCGGTCTGACATATTAGCCTGCCAAAGAAAGTGACACGAGAGGAGTTAAAACCACAAGGGCACAATACAAATTTCCAAGAGCATCAGTGTATGGTCTGCAGTCTCAAATAGCTAGCTAATCTTTTTTCTCTCCTGGCCTTGATATCCCTGCAGCTCTGAGGGGGATGTCACATGCATTTCATGACAAACAGAAAACCTCATTTGCGAGGCTCCCAATCTTATCGCTGCACCGCATCATCTGACCTTTTTTTCTCCCCACTCTGTTTATAACATGCATTTCTGATTTTAACTTTCAATTTTCGCCATCTTTCAGTCAATCTGCAGCTAAATTATTTCCCGTGTGAGAAGCGACTCTCAGACAACCGGGTGCAAACAGGTTTGACAACAACGAGGCCCATCCATTGATTGCCATCATATTGAATATAAATATACGGTCTGGGGGCTAATCTTCTCTGAAAAAAATGCATCCTTATGATTTATTTACTTAATCAACTCTCTACTTTCATAAACATTTAAAGAACATTACAGACACAATAGAAAAAAAAGATGGACACAGAAAAAAATTGAAAAACTGCTCCAAACATGTGCTGCGCATGAGGCTTTGCTAGAGTCTGATAAAATAGCTAACACTTAAATCACACACACACACATTCTATAGTGATTATATATAATAATAATAATATTCCTCCAGATATTAGCCTCTATTTTTCTGTAGAATTGTGTCAGAACTTAATGACTAGGTTCTTTGTGTTCTTTTCTGTACCTCATATTAAATGAAACTGCCCTTTGTCTTCAAACACACACACACACACACACACACACACACACACACGCACAGAAAATTATTTTGACACCACAGCTCCCCCCATTCGAATGACAAATGTGTTTGAGAAGCAGGACCTTGCTTGATTAGATAAATCAAACAGTGATTTATGACATTGAAGCTGTTTGCATTACAGGGAGCAGGGCTACAGACCGGCCACCCATCTTTATTTACAACTGTCAAAGGGATTTTTAAAACTATGCAACCCACGATTCTTTAAACACTTCTGATAATCCAACCAAACTGTGTTTCTGAAGGAGAAACAACAGACATACTCGCTACAGACTCGCTAATGTTAGCTAACTGATCATTTTGAAGCCATTTTGATTCGTTTTATTTTTCCAATGTATCTTAAACACAACTACTAAGAACTACAACTAAGAACTAAAACAGGGGTCTCTGTTGTCCTAAATTTCAAAGCACTGCAAAATACTGCTCTGTGAACCATCAGTGCTCTCTTATATGACAGGCAATTTCAATTCCAAATTTCTTTCCCATACGAATGCCAATTACACAGACTCGCTTGATAAAGGCCTCATAAATTTACTATTCAATTTACTAGTCTCCGGTCCAGCCAGACTGGCTGGGGTGACAGGACAATAAATAAAACAGGACCCGGGACGCTCCCAGAACTACGTGATTTACAAGGACACGAGGTTAAGGTTACGCATTAGAGTGACCTATAGTTCAGCAGATAACATTTGAACGCTGCACTGAATTTTCAGCCTTCACAGTGAATTCCTGCTTTCCCGCCGCTCTCACAAAACCTGTTTTACTATCACATACTACAGACAAAACAAAAAATGACGGACGTCATATTTGGCGAATCCTACAGGACTCGTGGAATTAAGTCAGTAACAGAACTCATAGCTCCAGGGATTCAATTAAATATGCAAATATTTTTAATATATTTTAATGTAATATCTAGCTAGACAGCAATTGAATAAATGCTCTTTTTAGAGGTGGAAAGCATTGTGGAAACTTGCATGTTTCAGATGCAAATACATGTGATAAATATGCAGTTTCGCATTTTATTTTATTCAGCTGCATTATTCTAAATTGCACAAGCAATTGCAATTGTAAACAATGATTACTTTCCTTGCTAATTTACTGCAGGTATGCAGAAAACATTCTTAGCAACGACAGCTAATTTTCATCTGTGCTGCCAGGTAACATGTAAACAGCACAAAGTAACCTGAGTAAATCCAGATTAGGACATTGTCATGGAAAACAGTACTTGGATTACAGTTAATCTGCAGTGACACTAAATTAAAACAAAGCAAATGAGAACGAGGGTGAAACAGGCTGTTTGTAAAGTCTAAAAATGTACCCTGTAACGATGAACTACACATAATTTAATATACATATAATCTTTAATATGCAGGATGCTGGTGTTTTATATTCAAACCCATAATGTGAGAAAAACACATTTAACATTTGGGTTCAACAGAGCAACCCCAGATTCCATCTATTCTATAGTAACTCTTCCTTAAAGTTACAGATTAAAAAATAAAAAGTATGTGATTTTTATGCATATATGCATGTATGTGTGTGTGTATATGCGTGTGTGTGTGTGTGTATATATATATATATATATATATGTTATAGTTGAAGTGAGATCTGTACTCTGGCTGCAACATTAAATAATACTGCATGTAATAGTTCATGTAAATGCATTGAGCGAGAGCTGCCTCAGTCAGGCCTGTCATGGCTATATGGATAAAAGATAAACGACTGGCTAAACAAATAGGCTCTGTCCTGTTTCAGCATTTCTTCTGCTCCATTGAACCCAACATTATGTAGCTGGATACGGTGTGCATGAAAGACGTCTAATGTAATATTCATTTCCACCATATATTTCCATCTCATACATAAAAGAAACACATATGAGTTCTTATTTGGCAAATCAAATACAACGGAGCCTTAGGTAGCGTTGCCAGATGTCTGCTCCGGGGGCTGTTTCCTGATCTCAACACAACGCTGTTTTGTAAGGATTGTTGCCCGTGCTAATGTGCTAGCAGTCGAGTCTGCAGTTGTTCTGAGGTGAGGACAATGGGCTCTGACGGGCGCCATGTTGGCGAAAAACATGCGCAGCGAGAAAAAACATTAAGGGTTACAAGGGTGCAATTTCTAGAAAAGTATACACTTGAGCGTCGCCTAATCCTGCGCTTACACAAAATTAATGTCATGAGAGGAAACGCAAGAACAGCAAAGATTAATGAAAGGCGCTTAGAAATTACAAGCAAGCAAACTGATTTGATTAAAAAAATAATCTCAGCGGTCATTGCGGAATATTCTTTGACTCATCCACGTCTCCATCATCAGATGGCTGTGATTAACGGGTCAATGCAAAGCTACTGCTAAAATTCACATGCGACCGTGCATCTGTTGTTAGCAGGAAAAGCCCCAGTGCAGGAGACACAAAACATGCAGGTGCAGCAATGCTGGAGAGAGGGAACCAGGAAGAAAAGACCAAAGCTAAAGGTCTTACTAGACTCCTTCTCGGTCGTCTTGCACTCTATGGCGTCACTCTTGCTTGAGTCTTTGTCCTCGGCCGCAGCCAATGAGGAGCCTTGTGGGGAATCCTCGTGGTCCTCAACTGGTTCTTCTACAATTGAACACAGGAAGGGGATTCAGTTACCCACTGTTACGGGCAGATTATGGCGTCTTTAAACCCAAGATATGCAAAAGATGCCCAGCACCAACAGTTTAACACTGGCGTGTGCGTCAACATCACAACCTTCAGATTCTGAGGGAGTCTGTCTGGTTTTAAACCACGGGATGCTCTGAAAAACGAATCATTTTTTAGAATCCACATTACAAGCTACAGATTGTTAGCGCCAGGCAGATTACATGGAAATGTTTCTCTAGGCTAAACCAACCCCACCCACCGGTGTTTAATAATTCTGTGTATCTCTGCAGCACTGCCAGTGGATTAATCTGTTTATGCTGTTAGGTGATAGGTTGAAACCATGTGCCTCTAATCTCTGAAAGGCCCACTGTTCCCCGTCATCCAGAGAGCGTTTGTCTCTCACTGCGCTGATCTGTCACATTTTAATGAATTTTTAGCAGGCTGAGTAACGCCAGATAACCGCTCCTGTCTTTCTTCCCCCGCCCCATGTAGCTTCCTTCACATGGGGAAGAAAGAGAGACGGAGAGACACAGAACAGATAGAGAAATAAACATATTTTGAAATACCTCACGAGAAATAAACTAGCACAACACGAGGCGGGAAAATGGCATTCAAAATGCTGCGCTTGTCCGTTTTATTAAAACCTTAATAACCATATAAATTGACCAAGGGAGGCCAAAGGGTTAGCAGGACATTAGCATACAATCACTCAGGACGTTGTTTGGTAGGCAGACTCTGCGGATACATGATATAATTAACCCTTTAAAATCCCCACACAGACGTTTTAAGTGCAATACATTAAGTAGAAATTATATACAGCATGAAATTTTCATGGCAGATGCTGAGAGTGATTGAAAGGCAAAATTGTGCTGCACTCTAGTCCTGATGTTTTATTAATAATATTCTGACAACAGGATGAAATATCTCCTGTCACTGCTGGCAGCCGGCTGCAAAAATTGCTATTTTGGAGCACATGCGGTGATGGTGTGTTCTAATACATCTCACCAACAAAGGCACTGTGTGTGTGTGTGTGTGTGTGTGCATATAAGATAGCTGGAGGTATCTTAAGATGTACATGCAGTATTTCTTAAAGAAACAAAAGCAGTTGTATCTATTCAAAAAATGGAAAATGGTACAAAAATGTAATTATGTAAAAAAATTCAATGCACTCAAGTCTAGCGACGCTACACACACAGACACACACACACACAGTGGTTTAAAAGACTTTCAAAAAGACTGGTATTACTGTACTTGTGGGGGCATTTAGAATACCAGCACACACACGCATTTGCATGCACACCCACAAACACACACAGTGCTTCTTGTTTCACCTCTGTCATATAAGTGAGAGAGGTGTGAGTAATGTGGTGGGGGTGTTTGTGGGGCAGAAGGGCTTTGGACTGAGGTTGTGTTTGAGCTTAAGCCAGTGTCAGTGCAGAGGGCTAATAAGAAAGAAAGAGAGAGAGAAAGAGAGAGCGAGAGAGAGAGAGCTCAGCTTCAGAAGGCAGATGAGAGTCTGCGTGACTTGGGGGGGGGCGGGGGGGTTAGGAACCAGCTGGACGCCTGTGATCATAACCAGATTTCAGGTCGGTTAATAAAGGAGACACACACACAAGGCACAATGTCACACCCTAAGGGTACGAGGGCAAGCCCCTCCTCCTGCAGCACCAATCCACAATGTTAGCAACCCTGCTCAGCTGGCTAGATTTACTGACCCAGTCCCCCTTTGAGTCAGAGTGCTACAGAGGGTCTCTGCCTCGAGGGGGCATCAAATTTTTAAGGTGATCGTGGAATGTATTAATAAAACATGGAATCACGACAAAGAAAAGGGCGAATTATGAAGGTAGTAACAGAAGGAATGGGGGGAAAAAGATGGGATGCTATCATCTGGGTCTCATCAGACTGACTTTTTTTCTCTTTCCTTTCACTGTCTCTCTCTCTCTCTCTCTCTCTCTCATCTTTACATACAGTGTTCTGCAGTTTGTCTGGTATGCATTTCATAAGCAGGACACACTCCCAGACATACTTTCCTATACATCACACTGGTGTCTGCACTGTGCCTGACCCTGGCAACAGTTTGAGTAATCCGAATTCTTCACAGAGGCAACGTGTCAACAACACTGGAGTGGGGCGGGGGGGGCCGCAAACCCTTTGCCCATCAGACTTAATAGCAAACAGCAAAGCCATAGACAACTTTTACTGCCCGGAGAAGCCACAAACACATTAACCACACATCTCCGACAGCTTTCTCCTCAAGAGTCTGAGGGTCTCGTGAGACCTGCTCTGATGTGGGCTGAGAGCACGCCGGGAGGAGGCTGAGGTCAAAATGGCGTCACAATTACAGCATTAGTGCGGTTTGGCCTCATCAAAATGCACACGGTACCCTTTAGCAAAAATCTTGAGGCTCTCTGTTAGACGTGTTGTTGGCGTTACGTATAGGGGTAGAGGAAGAGGGGGATCAAATTTATCAAAGTGACAATAGACACTTTTTGTTCATTAAAGCACCAGATTTTTCTGGTAAAGAAAGGATAATGATGGAGGTGGAGGACAGGAGATTACCCTTCTCTCCTCACAGGGGCTGTAACACCTCGATCCGGTCATTATCCGGCCAGTAAATAAGACGTCTACCACACGCAACCGTGGATATCCCAAAAATGATGCTGCTCATTAAAATGTGTCCCCCACCTCCACTATGGTGGCACTGTTTATTTATGGCAAAAAATAAACACAGGCATGTCTTGCTATTGAGGTTATTTTATAAGGAACCCAAATATAACATCATACTAGTTACTTCTATGATTGTTACGTTTAACATTGTTTCTACTCTCAGTGTTTAAAAAAATGCACCCTGATGGCTATAATACATTCTGAAGCGGTTCCTTATGTTGAGGTGCGAGGAACCCTAATTTCCCACCACAGGTTGCCTCAGGTTTTCAAATGATGATGTCACATTCACTCCCCCTGGTTTTTATTTGGGTCGCTCTAGTTTAAAGGAATGTTTGAAACTTTAAACCCCGTACTACTTTGTTAAGGTCCAGTTGTAATACTCTCAGGATAATAAGCTTTACTGATCCCCAACCCATTTTTCTCCTCTCTCTCTTGCGCCCTCTTTTTCCAAATTTCAGTGTATTTAACAAGCATTTAGATTTTAACCAGATGCCGTTAATGTACCGTGTCTAAAATACTAAACATCCACGCAGAAAGCGGGCCTGCTTCCCTCCACGCCGCTGGTTCTGGGAGCTGATCTCACAGACATTTACACACTCTCTGTGCTGTGGAGATGTCCCAGTATCTGGCATGTTAACCTGGAATGCAGGGAATACTGGAATATATATATATATATATATATATATAAAACAAAGATTAACTTGGTAAAATGTTCTCCCAAAAATCCTCTACAAAACTATTTTTCTCTCTTTTTTTCCACCACAAAATGAAAGATTGTGTATTTTTGCTCAAATTAAGCACTATTTTAAATCACAGATAATAGCAGTTTTCTGGTACTAATGCATGTTTTACATACAGCATTTTGACTGAATTAAACCACAGAAACCTTTTGGAAACCTTAATACCTTCCTTACTGACGTCACTGACAATGAGAAAATTTGTTTTACTTAGTAGTTAAAGCATAATTTACCACAACCACAATGAGAGGATAACATCAAACTCCATTATTTCATATAAGTAGCAGCGGCTACAGATGGCGTTTCTCTCAGGCAACTGCGCCTATAATGCAGAAAAATGTATATATCAGCCCTCAACTGTCCTGGCTTTGTAGTTGTCAGTTACTTTCATCCGAGACAGTTCTCCTGTGTGAAGTACGCATCACCATTAATCAACCCCATCAAACGAATAAACGTGATGAAGATTAAAGCGCCTTATTTTGCTGTACCAACAAAAATTCCCCCCTCGATTTTTTGCAGACTTCAATTTCTGCACCCGCCTGCATCGTGATATTAACGGTCCAAAACAACAAGCATTAAATCTTTTAAAGAATCCATCTTCAAAGGTTTCCAAAGACAAATTCCGAACACCTGCTTTGTGCACAGACGGGCTTTTTGTGTCCGTGCCCCTCGGATCACCTGAGGCGTGCTGAGAAAATCAAAACGTAAGACGGCACCGCGGACGGGCTTTACCTCAGAATCAGAAAATAATATAAACAGATTCCTGTTTATTTGCTCCCCCCACCCCTTCCTCTGCGTTCATCCTTTTTTATTACACTCCATCCAATATTTATTCAACACATGATTATAAACATCTGCCCAAATCGCCGCTTCATCTACACAAGAGAGCGAAAGGGCTGGAAATTTCACACACGGCTGCCAACGTGACCCCGGCTCAGTGCACAGGGCTTTTTTTTTCCAGCGCACCACACGGTTTCCTGTCCGTGACGTTTGAAAGCACTGGGGGCTGGGGTTAATGGCCTTTCCAATCTCTGTGATAAGAATTCATTTTGTTCTATTACCAGCAGTTATCAGTGGAGGCTGCAGCATCACTTTAGCAGGGGGTTCAATCAATGAAAAAACCTAATGAAGTAACCAGATCCAGATCTATTTTCTTGCTCAACTCTATCAGACAAATAAGAGCAATCTGTCACCCCTGTGCAGGTCTGCTCAGGAAAACCCAAAAACCCGGAGAGTGGAGCGATTGACGCAGACGGCTGGGGTTGTGGTTTGGCATGGATGCATTTTGAAATAAATATACGGGTCCATGTCAAATAAAAATGTCAGAGGTGATAAAAAACCGAAATGCTTAAATTTAGCAGACATGAGCGACAAGTTAATCTGTGTATTGATGTCGGCTTAATGCAACTTTGAAAAACGTTTATAGCGTTTCATACGGATACTTTGATTTAGTGACGTCAAGTGAAAAACGTTTTTCCTGCACTTTCTAAACGCTGTAAACAACTGTAATATTTTCAAAAACTTTTCTTGAAAAGGTGTTTTTATAAAAAGTATTTTTGTAAAAATATATTTTTACATATTTACACTCCATGCTACTTGTTAAAAAACA
>JBAJNP010009442.1:0-18160 GCA_036877545.1 Yasuhikotakia modesta
TGTCTAAATGATCCCTATTTACGATCAGCCAGAAAGGGCTATGGAGACCCTGAGTCTGCCCTAGCACCACTTTGTGATCAAAAAGAGCCTTAAGAAAACACAGTTTTACAACCAGCAACAGGCTGAAGAAGCTGATAAGATCTCTGGGGATGGCATGGTTTACTGGGACCCTTGGCCCCCTGGTGGGGACATGGTTACTTCCCCCTCATCTTCTAAGTCATATCTGAAGCTGTTGCAAACCAGATGGCTCCTGACCCCGATGTGGCCTCAGGACCACACGCTACACTGGTTACCATACCTTGTTAGTCATTTGAAAGCAAATCATAACGAATGATTATGGTTTTCTAAATTAGGCAACACTACTACCCAGGTTTTGTCTGATATTTAACCACATTCTGTGGCCACCCTTCCAGAACACATGCAATGGAATTTTAATGTGCCTAAAACCACTCAGAAATTACCGTACACAGTGATTTGTATTCCTTGTATGAAGGTCCTGCAGGTGAAAATGGTGAGCCTGGTGAGAAGGGAGAGAAAGGAGATCCTGGACCTCCAGGACCTCCTGGAGAAAAGGGTGAACCTTCCAATGCTGTCATTGAAGAGGGTAAAAGACAGTTCTTTAGTGAATATGATCATTAACTAATCGTAATTGTGCATTTTAGCATTGGTAACTTAAAATGTATTAAATAAAGCAAACATGTGTGACTGCCTGTTGTAACAACGTTTAGTATATCTGCAGGTCCACCTGGTCCACCTGGTCCAGAGGGACCCCCAGGCCTCCCTGGCCCACCTGGCCCTCCAGGTCCCTCCGGGCCTCAAGGGCCTCCAAGACACAGAAATCACAGAGCCCATCTTCATATGGGGACCGACTCTGTAGGTGCGTGAGGAAACACACATTTTTATAATGTGACTAGATGTGTATAGGGCACATTAATTACAAATACAAGAAAGTAAGAGATGTATAAATTCATCATTACTGGTGGTTAGTGTTTTCTTTAGTTAGGCACCTGATTCTTGACTTTTATTAAATGATCTTTATGCAATTACTGTAGTATTTCATAAGAACACTTTTTTATACTGTTCCTATTTTTATTTCTTCACCTTTTTCTAGTTTTCTCAAATTACTTCTTTTGAAAGTAAATTAACTAATTAGATTTTACAGTGTAAGATTAATCTTAAAATTTATGAAACAATATTTTTTCTGAACTCTTTTCCCCCTGAACAGCCTTTTCTCTTGTTTTTCTAAAGGTCAACTCAATTCAGTCCCAAACGATGACACCATCAGCCAGAAAAGGCCAGCGCGGAAAACAAACGGTATCTTGGACTGCAAAGTTTCTGTTTTGTCAATGTACTTATATCACTGTACGTTTTATCTGACTGCATACATCTGTGTCTGTCAGAATGTGTTATAAAGTCTGTGCTGAATCCCAGACACCTGATGAAGATGAGCAGTACGTTTGGCGCATGGATGATGGACACAGCTGCTCAGGATGATGAGAAGATCTGGGTGGCAGAACACTTCTCAGGTACTGAAGGGAGAACAAATCTTCATCAATAAACACTGGACAATATGTTTGAAAATGCTTAAAAATACTCCTATTGTTAAGAAACTCTGCTTTTTACTGTTTGTCCACTTATTACGCAGGTCGTATAATAAAGGAGTATAACAGTATCGCTGCCTTCCAGAACAGCAGTAGTGAGTCCATTGACGTCAAGAAGTTTTTTCAAGGTTGTGGCCACACTGTACATAATGGCTCAATATTCTACCACATCGCTGGAACCTCCAGTATTGCCAAGTATGATTGACAATGGCATAGGCAGATCTCCTTTACAAGATCAACTGCAATGGTTTTCAGTCTCTCTCTTGGCAAACACAACACTTTCATTGTACTTTGCAGCTGTTTTAGTTAAGCAGCTTATGTGGCAGAGATCTGTGAACTGAACTGCGTGTCACATAAGGGAGGCATGCAAAATGTGCAGTGCTGTTGGTCCTCCCCAAGTCTTTAACAATTTTAAGAACTTTTTAGAATGTTAGCCAATGACATAACAAAATATACCATTGCAAGAATGTTTTTTGATTGAGTTTATATATATATATATATATATAACAATATAAATTAACAATATATATATATATATATATAATTAAGGCATGTAAAAAATCAGTAAATGGAAGTTCAGTAAGTGTTTGTGATTCAAACGCTATACAAATTATAAACACTTTCTGAACTTAAACAATTAAAGTTTTAGAAACTTAATTAAACTAGAAACAAATTTTTCCTTGTTTGGATGATCTGTCTCCTAAAAAATTATTTCTTATTCCTTTGAAAAACTGTAAAAAAATGTATATTCTTTAATTTTTTTAGGTTTGACCTTCAAACAAAGATCCTACACACCATTAGCATTGAGAATGCCCTCTACCACAATCTCTCCTACCTGCTTCAGAACTCTAAGACTTATTTCAAACTGGCAGCAGATGAGCATGGCCTTTGGATCATATTTGCCTCCAGCACTGATGACAACATCATGGTGGCTCGGCTAGATGAGAAAACATTCTCCATCACCACCTACATTAATACCAGCTACCCGAGGACCAAAGCTGGAAACGCCTTTATCGCCTGCGGGATCCTCTACGTCACAGACACTAAAGACACAAAGGTGACCTACGCCTTTGACCTTCTAAAGGAGAAGCCTGTTGGTGTCAGTTTGGATCTGAGGGCATCTGAAGGGGTTCTGTCTATGATCTCATACAACCCAAGAGACAGACATCTGTACATTTGGGACAGCAGCTATGTCAAAAGCTACCAAGTACAGTTCCTCTCTGATGAATAACCAAAAAACCCCACAAACCATTGCTGTATGTTTTGTAGTGTTTTGTTATGTTCAGACTATAAGCCAAAAAAATAATCCTTCAGTTGTTAACTGTATGCATAACCCCATTTTCTAGTGGTTTAGAAATAAACTGTTAATGTTTAGACTCCATGCTGTAAGATGTAATATTTAGACACTCCAACCACATTTTGCGTCTAAATGTCATTCCATTAGAAAACAACGTATCACATATCTTCTGACATTCTAAATGCATTTTTTTCTTGATTTTAAACATATATATGTATATTTGTTTATTGTCGAAATTCCAACAAATGTATGGTTTCAAACACTTAACTGTTATCTAATGCAATGTTTTAATGTGTCTTAAGAATCCAGATACTTAATTTTGTCCAGGCCACTGTATTTATTTTTTCCCATCCCCTTTAACAATTGAAACTAAAAATGCCCTATATCAATTCATTGTGCATTAAATGTAAGCAATTGAGTTTTGTGTATATGGTTTTGTATAACCATTATAACATTTGGTTAAATTTGTTGCAATTTACATTTATAAACATTATACCTAGTCATTATTTTCATGTTTTTAAAATAAGGCCTACTGTGTGTAAAGTATAATTTATAGATACCTCCTTACACTTCCTAAGTATTTAAAACATTTTGTATTTACTGAAACAAATTATGTTTAGAGTCAACAGGAAACACTGTTAGGAAATACATTGTACTTTCGAAATGTATTTGAGTGAGGCAGTATATTTCATGTTGAGCATAACTTTAATCTATTGGTTATGTATCCCTTGTAGACCAATATGGACCCACAAACACAGTTTAATTGCAGTACATTGTGATAGACAAACTCACCTCATGAAACCCAGCACACACTTTAAATAGGATTTCTGTTTGCCGCTTGATAATATGGTATTTCAAGACTGAGTGCTGTGTGGTTTTAACAATGCCTCAGTATGTGCTTGGCTATTGATTAACATTAACCAATAGCCTGTATGTGACCCAGGTCTTCTTGTTTCATTTGCAAAGTTATAACAAGTTATAACATTTTTATAAAAGTTACTATATGAATAGTAACATCAGAGTATGTAGAAATAGGGTGTTCGTGTGTTTGATATTGATTTGAAGTTAAACATGTTGTGCTTCATTGTTAGTCTATGTGTAAGACAATAAAGATGTTATTTATATGCATGAATGAATTTGTATGCATGTATGATGTAGCTACAAAAGTGTGAAAATAAATCCTAAAATCTAAAGAGGTGTGGTGTTAAAAAGGGCAAAAGAAACAGGCTTTGAAATTATCCTCTTCAAAAAAACAAAAAAGAAACATTTATTTAGCTTACAAAGGTAAAACTTTGACCAGGACAGAACTACCTGTTCCTTTAAAAATATTAACCTGTTTTGGGGGTTTTCAGTTTAACACACGCAGGCAGATCAGACTGTTCAATAAACACACATCAGACCACTGGTTTAACATTTAACTACATACAGTTAACAGGGTGCCCAGCAAATAAAATAGAAACACAAGTATGATTTTTAATAAATATCACATACATCAAACCAATAATATGACAACTCCAGCAGGTAAGACAAAATAAAAGTAAACTAAAAGCACAGTTGTGTTTGTACAAGCTGTCATAGTTCATATATTCATTTAAAACTATTTCCACTTTCTACTGCTTGGCCACACATAGCCAGACATTCATTTGTATGTAACAGTGTCCTCAAACAGAGCTTCTTCCAACTTGAATGTAAGATTTTATTGTTTCCCTAGATCTGAGTGCAAATATTCAGAATAGATAAAACATGAAAAAATAAATATGTAAATAAATAAAACACAAAACCTATTCAGTGTTGCACTTTGTCCCAGACATCTAAAACATACCTTACATTCCTATTGTTAAATATAAATACAAGAATTTGTAAAGAAAAGTAAAAAAAATGTTACGTGCAAAAACGGTTTTCTGTTGAAAGAAATATGAAACACGTGTTTTTCTAGAATGAACATCACTGTCTCGCGTGGAATTGTTAACTGTTTGTCTGCTACAGAAGAGCAGCTTGTGTGTACGCATGGAGGGAAAGGGGTGTGTCTCTGGGGCCGCAGCGACCCGCCGGGCCACCAGGGTACTGTGCCATTTTACACTCCGCAAATACATTAGCAGCCAAGGAGAAAACGTACAGTAAAAAACTAAATCCAACAGCTGGACTCACACTGACAGCAGAAGCACAGTGCTGGTAATTTAAATGCTAAGATGGGCACAAAATGAAGACACACATACACACCTAAAAATGGAGCTTTGAGCACTTGTACAGAGCAATAACCTGGGAATGGAGTGCGACGACTCAAAGAGCTCATGCATACAGCTTTCCTACCAAACACATTACGGAGTATCAGGTTCCAGAAATTACAGTATCAGATTCTGGAAATTACAGCAGTTGATTGTTGAGTCAAGGGACCTCTTGCTGTTTTCCAGTGTCTTTGTGGGGCAGAATAAAAATATTTTGCAGCGCAAGACTTTTGTTACCGTTTTACGCTAGTCGTTTTACGATTCACAGCTAAGGAAACATGGAGGTACCGATGAAAGCGTTAGTGTTCTGTGCCAACTGCGATCTTAGAGGATCTGGAACATACTAGCTGGAATGTTGTAGCGGTCAGGTAGGACTCGCATCTTCAGTGTCCCGTCAGCCCCACAGGTGAAGATCCGGTTACCTGGGCAAGTTTCGATCTGCATCACACCAGCGCCGATGTTTCGGAATATGGACTGCTTGGCGTGCTCAGTGCTAAAAGAATGCATGAGGCCGTGACCTGCTAACTTCCAGACCTGCACCAGAGCAGAAATATAACAGATTTATAGACAATATTTAATATTTTTATTGACAATATTTCAGTGATAGACCAATGTGATAGGTGATTTAGCCCATTGGTCTGTGCATGTATAATATGTATAATTGTTTAGTCAATACAATTGTGTGGCTGTAGGGTTACGGGTTAACCTCCTCACTTGTTTTGAAATTTAAACTAATAAATAATGTTCTTTGAATGTTACCTTCATGTTCCCCTCAGCCGAGCCAGTGACAAAGTAGTCCTCAGTGGAGTCCATGGACAGAGCTTTGATGGCTGAATCATGAGCCTGGAATGTGTGGAGCAGCTGTCTCTGACGGATGTCAAAGATGCACACAAACCCTTTCCTGCCTCCTGTGATGATCAGTTGCTGTTTGGGAGCATACTGAAGAACTGTTGCTCCGTTCTCATGGCACTGAAATGCTGCACAACAAACATATACCACAACACAACTTTAATTCAATGTGTAATAAAAATGCTCATTTGATATATTTAATAATAATAAACATGGTGACAATGACAAAACAAATGCATAACAATGTGCAACCTTGTTCTACAATGCAGTCAAATGAAACAAAATCAAAAGCATATTAACACATGATTAACATACCAACATATTACAAATAGCAAAAGCTATCTATTATTCCAACTAAATTCAAATCTATTTCTATAGTTATTTACTCCGATACATTTCTAAAATATCTATATTTTAAAAATGACTGGATTGTTGCAAAGCAGTTCTTCAGAAAACACAATTTTGGAAACTTAAGACAAGGAAAAAACAGAAATGGTTAAAATTACAAAGTGCTACATTTTATATCCCTTCTGGCAGAAGAATAAAAATAAAGACTTATTTCACAGCTTCCAAAAAAATTCAAATCTTTGAGTCAGGGAGAGGTTGGGAAATCATCATGAAAATCGAAATTACATTTACACATTTGAAACTTGCTTTAAACCGAAGTGAATCAAAAGGGCCTTTGAGGTATATACTCATATAATCAGGTATATATTTTGTAATAATCTGTAAATGTGCTTTCTGGGAATTGAAACCATAACATTTGTGCTGCTAACACAATGCCCTATCAGTTCATCTACCCAAATTATGACTTGTATAAGTGTAAACCTAAACTTGACTAACTTTACTTCGGAATAAACAACGAGTCATATGTTTGTGAACTCACCATGTATCATTGTGTTACTGGGCGAGACCAAAGTGTCCCACAAACAAACATTCCTGTGAGGGAAAGAGAAACTTTTAAATCTCCCTGACAGTATATAAAATCCGTTTCCACAGGACAGTAGCATGAGTGTGTCTGACCTGCCATCATTAGACTGTCCTGCTGTGGCAATCAGACTGGAGGATGTAATGAAGGCGAAATCCCCACAGCTTTTACTGTGACACTGCCAGCTCTGAGACATACACACAGAGATGAATCCCCATTATTTCACATTCATACACCGCCCCATAAAACACACAGACTTTTAAAGCGAAATGTTAATTTTTGCTTTAATAACATTGTAAAATATATATATATATACATTTTGGCTATCATAATGTGATGAACTACACCTGTGGTTACTCCACTACACCTGTGGATTCATTGCTACACCTGCAGTCACTGACGAAAGCTTTGCATCATGTCTTTGTACATGCTGCTATGATATTCTGTTATGTAATGCAGGGACAATCATACATTTTTTAAATTTGACTTAGGCATCCCAAATCATGGTGTGTTAAAAACAGACTCTTACCAAATATGGTTTGGGGTTTGAAGAGGTTTGATTTACTTGCCAGAGGCTCAGAAATCCCTCTCCATCTGCAACGCCACACTGACAGACAGACATTTATAATTAAACAAGAGGAAGAATAGAGATTTTGAACATCTGAAGACAGTATTTTTAGCTACATGTTGCATAACGATTTATATAATAGACAGAATTACTTTTCATAAGCAATGACTCATTACATAATACAAACCAGTTAACAGCACTGATATTGTTACTGTATTCTACTGAAAGAACATCAATTACACAGATACTGTCATTACTCGAAATTATGACATGTGACTGTATCAGAGAGTCTGTATAGTAGAGCCAGTATCACAAAACTGCAAATCAAAGCTAAAATCTAAATGTAATGTTATTTTCATTTTTTTTACATTAAAAAAACAACTATACTATATATGTCTGTACATTTGTAGGTTAAGGCATTTATAGGTTTATTATGCAAGATTTTCATTGATTGTTAGTAAACCCCTCCGTACTGGGCCAGAAGCACATCCCCCAACCTGCTGGCCAAAGAACAATGTTTCTGTCATAAGTCATGAGTAATGGGATTACTTTTTGTAATGTCAATCGGTACATGTTTTCAGAAAATCCTGCATAGTGTCCACCTTTAACAAAAAATGTGGATAATTCATATTATGGTAACGAGAAGGTCTGAATACCTTGTTGCCCTGTGAGTTGAAATAGAGGCGAGTGACACGAGCATTTCCTGCCTGTCTGAAACATATGAGCTGCTGTGGACGATTCCACTCAAACATCCTTACGCTGCCATCCTGAGCCCCCGTCATATCTACACACACACACACACACACACACACACACACACACACACACACACACACACACATACAGACACAGACACACACACGCAATAAGTGTGACTGCAGTTTGTAGCTTCATCAAAGTCATAAATGTGGAAGAGAGACACTCACAGTACTGATAGATGGGGTGAGATGTCATTCTCTTCACATTATTCAGGTTCCTCTTCATGATCTGACACACACAGTTAAACAGCACAGAGATCAACTCTCAAACACACAATAAACAATAACACGATTAAACAAGATTTAACACACACTTTACAGGACAATGTGTTACATCCATAAATACCACAAAACATTATGTACAACTGTACTGACATTCTGCAATAGTTGATTATTGATTATATAATTTTTTCAATAATCAATAATAATTAATAATGTATGACATTCATCAAATGATACAGTTATTTACTTTTCAGATTCTGCCCGTTCTCAACTGCATGACCATATTCATTTACTTGTTTCTACGGATTATCAGCTTTTGCACACATCAGCTGGAATGTATACTTAATTTTTCCTGCATCTCAGGTCACAGATTTAATTCCAAGGGAATGCACATATTATAAAATTGCTTGAATGCACTGAAAATGACTTGATAAAAGCGTCCGCCAAATGCATAAATGTAAATATTCTGACTGGGGCTTGTCAATCTACTGCCAGTCATAATTGAAAGCTGGTTTCCTGTGGTCTTTATCAAGTGTGAATGAGAACACAGTGGATTTGATGACGCAGGTCTGTACCTTGGGCTACTCGGACTGTCTGCGGTTTTCTTTGCTACCTCCAAATGCTCTTATCAGCTCAATACAGACTCATCAAGACGTCTGTTGAGACTTACTGTTTGTGTTCTGCTGATATCAGCTTAAAGACAACACTCAGATCAACCGCTCTACACCAGCTCTGTGTGAGAATCCTGTTCTGTGTGTGCATCCTGAAACTGATTCAATCAGTTGGCAGTAAAGGCATCCGATCATTTGTAATAAATATTTATAAATCAATGCACACACACAATGTTAGTTCACAATGGTATAATGTTAATCACTAGTTCACATATGAACTAACATTAACAAATATTAACAAACGTTGTAAAATATATTGGTCATTGTTAGTTCATGCTAGTTATGTATTCATGTTTTCATGTATTCTATGTATTCATGTTTTTATGTATTTATTAATGTTAGTAAGTGGAGCTTTATTGAAAGTGTGATTCTGAGCTTTATCAGAATGATGATCACTGGTAATTATTGGTATTATATATTTATTATACTACTAATAAAAAAAATGTATTCACTGAATACCATTGTAAATAAATATAGTCATAACAGTTCCATAGTACCATGTACCATAGTACATCACTTAATTAGTTGCGTTTGTGCCAGATAAAAAGTAATAAAATACAAAATTCTACAAAATTATCTTTTAATTATTTGGATAATTTAGATTACAAAAGATATTACACAAATAAATAACTTAAATGTAGATTGATTAGTCATTTTGTGATTAGTCATTTTTAATGTAGTTCAATTAGTAAACAATGTATATGTCAAATTAAAATGTGAAAACTGTCATTTTTTTTATTCTTTGTAAATGTCCATAAAAAACGTTGACATACAAATTTTCTGCAAAAGTCAATGCTTATATGCGTACATATGCACCTCATGTGCACCCACTTTGACATTGAGGTGTCAAACACAGCTCATTGAGAACCATTGTTATGTAGAGTTTAGCTCAAACCAATTCCAACACACCTGTCTGGAGGTTTCTAGTAATCCTGAAAAACCTTGATTAGATGGATGTGTTTAATTAAGGCTGAAGTCAGGGCATCTCGGGCTGACTCCATGATGCTGATCATTATACAAACTCCATTATTTTAATTTTTGCTAATGAAAATTCTTTATGAGTAGGAAGCCAAAAATGTATATTTCACACTTACAAACTGAAGCAGATGTATAAAACGAATGCTTTGTGTGAAACATCTAATGTAAGAAGTTTGGACAGCACAGTATATAATCACATGTGCCTCTGCAATTTTGTCCTATAGTATTTACTAGCACAAGTTGTCTAAAGTGTTAACTAACAGTAAGCCCCATACAAGAAACACACACACTTGTCAGGCAGCAACATACCACACTGGCGCCCATGCTGGTCTGCCCACTGCCCAACCAGGGCATGGAGGAGGACACTGCCATCTGCTGGGGAGTGAAGGGACCCACGCTGGCCTGAGCGATGTTAGTGTGAGATGAGCGGTAATCCACATCATCAGAGCTATGCAGAGAAAACCAGAAGTCTGTTTATATGACAGTTCCCTTAAGCCTATGAATTCACACATAAATATACACACTGACCTACGAGATGCCTTGTCAAAGTCTTCCCCGATCCAGGTGTAGGGCTGAGCTGCGAGCAGGGTGGACACATCCACCTCCTGAACGTCATGAGTGGACGCCAGCACTATTTCATTAGTGTTAGCCTGAGGCAAAGAACACACATGCAAACACAAATACATACGTGTCATTTATACCAACACTATTTGTCCAATTTGTTGATTAACTAAACATATGACCTTATTTTATTAGTATTACCATGCAAAGTATTACTGTAAATTACAAATTCTAGTTTGTAAAAATCTGTTAAAACCAAAACTACACTGAGCGCTTCTCTATGCGTGTATTAATTATTTCCTACAAAAATGTTATTTGTGATGTAAAACTGTCTAAATTGTTTTTTAGGGGAGTAAATACTCTGTGTAAAAGTTTAACTTGTGAACTTGTGTGTAAGCTGTGCTATACAGATGGTTCCTCACATCCTACTCTAGCACTGGTTGTCTATAAAGTTTATCCTGTTATAGTCTCTTGCCCCACAGTTAAGTTGATAATGGACATTCCCACTACTGGTGCAGAACCCAAAACAAACATTCTGTAGTAGACAGCACATAAATTCCTAACTTCAAGTGAGGCTGGACATGACCACATTCTATCTGCATCAGTCACTGTCAATTATGTAGCCAATACTTAAACAGCCCCATTAAAATGAGAGAGATCATGTCACTCTGTTGCTGCTAGTCGCTGGCATGGTGAATGCAGAGCTTAATTAGTTTTAAACCTGGAAGAAACTTTTAAATCTAAAGGTCAACAGTTGATGGAAAGGGTAAATGGAAAAATAATTGTGGTTATCTTTACTACAAAAAGATACAAATTATCTTGACTACAAAAGTAAATAAACAGTAGGAAAAAAATAAACTCTAAAAAGATAACTCTAAATAAACTCTAATATAAAATATACATGAACATTTAAAAACAACACTTTCAGTAGGACAAAGACAAATTCTGACCTTGTTAATCGCAAACGCCATAATAATGTCAGATTCTTTGTGGATGATTTTGGCTTTACCTCCTGGGTAACCCATATCAGCCTCCACCTGTAAGACAACACACACACAAATCCATAGTTAAATTAGTCTGTTCTACCTCACTGCTAAATGACCTCTCATCCACACACACAGCAAAAGCAGCACGAAGTTTGTTGCATGCAGTCCAGATTATGCACACATCTCCTCAGAAAAAAAGCATAATTGCTTAGTTAAGGCTTGATCTTGTAAATGAGGCATGTGAAGCAGAATCCGTCTGATTGGTTAACCGCTTTAGTGTCGTTGATGGTTAGTGAGGGAGAGCAGTGCCGAGTAAGGGGACGTGAGGAAACAGGCGAACGTGTGTGTGTGTGTGTGATCACAGCAGGATAACAGAGGACAGAAGCCCAAAGCTTTGAGGGGTTTTACAGAGAAACGAGTCCCATTCTGTGTCTCAGTACCTTGTTGGTTTTTCGAGCTCCGGTAACGCAGTTTTGTATAAGGTGGTCCACATGATCTAAAGACTACACAATACACACCACAGCACACACACATTAACACACATAGACGGGGCACAACATAAACATGCACAAGTGACAAACAGATGGGAAAAAATGAAACGATAAAGACCATAATGAACATCAGTTAAAGATTAAGATAGAAAAAAGTGAGTGGAAGAGAAAGGAAGAGAGAGAGAAAAAGAGAGAGAGGGGGGGGTAATCAGAGAAAGAGGGAGAGATGGTCTTAAGGTTAACATGCACATTTCCAAAACCCGTCAGTACTTACCCTGAAATTATCGGATTAATTATTTTTAAATTGTTAACCCACAATATGGTCCCACTGCATTTCGAGTTTTGGTTTTGAGCATGTCCCTTTCATTAAAAAAACTTGTAAAACTTGCAAACTTGTACCTGGGGGGTCAATGTCCTGCAGAGTTTAGCTTCAACCAGAGTTTAGCTCCTAAAAAAAAAGGCTTCTAGTAATCCTGATTAGCTGGTTCAGGTGTTTTTGATTACAGTTAGACTCTACAGGACACTGGAAGCTTCAGTAACAAGTTTGCCTATCCCTGCCTCTGGGTCAGGCTCATTTTGCACTTAATTTGCACCTTTAAAATCCTTGTTCTGGCACTGACCCTGTCACCTCTATGATCTCATGGCTTGCTCAGCACTGCCCCTGCATAGCACAGACTGTAATTACCTCACTCTGCTTCCTCTTCTTGGTGAAGATATATCTAATCATAGTCTCTTGAAGCACTTCCTGTTTGACCAGAAAATGCCACAGACGTCGGGCAGGGAAAGAGAGATGGTGCTTTGACCTGGACAGAAATTCAAACATAAAAATTCAATTCAGCTATTGAGCTATTTGGATAAAAATCCAGTTCATCCACGGCTTAACAACAAAAAGTTTAACTTTCAACAAAACACTCACTTGAATGGTGTGTTTTCTGGCTCTACCATGGCTTTGTGTCGCAGTATAGCAGGCCCTCCTCCAGCGCTCAGGTCTGTTGGGTAAGTGTTAATGTAATTTGGTGGTGGTCCATCAAATTTGTTCATCTTCTCCAGAAGAATCTGCTCCCAGTTTTCCAGTGTCTTTAGAACAGCATTGGCCAGAGGAGACGTAACCGGCAACTCTAAGAAGACACAAGTAATGAAAAAGGAAAAAGTTTGATTGATCGCCAGTTGGTTTCTGTGTTTCTGTTCTCTGGGTCAAGTTTTAACTGCTAATGCACCTGTGAAGTCCAATCCTGTAAGAGGAAGGAAAGTCTTGACATTATTCAGGGCAAGTTTGACCATCACCAGTCGAATCAAAGTCCAACTGCAAAGACAGGAAAACATAGCAACCCAATTCAATCAACAACACTGATACATACACAATACTGTGTTCTGATCCACACAAATACCACTTTCTTCAATTTATTATTTCACATTAATTTCAAAATACTTTCTGAAAATGCCCAAATTTAAGGTTTAGTCTAATTTTAAGCCGTTAGACCCAAACTTTCACTTCCATGGAAAAAGCAACTCTGATTGGTTAATCTTAATTCGAAATTATGGGTAGTGTAGTCCTTTACCAGGTGTTTGGCAGTTAAACTACTTTTTAAAAATAAAGCTTGAAGTTAAGAATACAATAAAATTGTACTCCTATACAATAATACTGAGGCAATAATTCGTTATTAGGTCAGACCTATAGGAGTTTGGATCAGAGTGTTCTGTCATCTGTGTGTCAGAGAGGAAGGCATCGTCATCATCCTCATTGTCACTAGCACCACTTTCATCTGAATCATACAAAGCGCCGCTGTCAGAGAGAGGAAGAAAAGGCTGGAAAAGAAACACACATACACACTGCTGGGTTAAAACACAGAAGGTGTATGCATCAGTGACATTTATTTAAAATGCATTGGTTAATCTAGTTGGTCTCACTTTGGCCACAAAGTAATCCCACATGCTGAGCTCTGGTGGTATAAACTTCTCCTTGTAGGTGGGCCGTTCCACAGGAATAGGCGGGGGGGTGGCAGGAGTTTCTTTAATGGGACGTCCAGGAACCAGCATGCGCATGTTAAACCTGCGGCGCTGCCGGTCCACATCCTCAGCAGGAGGGGTCGGTGGAGGGACAGCTGAAGGATAAAAAAACATACTTTACATACTGTATTTGAGCAGTATACAGAAGAGCACACTTTTTGTCTCTATTCCCAGCAATAATTTGGAATTACTAAATACTAAGTTTTTATAGATGCAGAATTCCTATCTAATTTCAGAGTTCTGTATAGTCAGTTTTAGGTGGATGCAGAAGGGAAAGAGACTGCTATTAGCGAACTGTTCTACTACTGCTGTTTCCCAGATACAGTGTGAACAATGCTGATAATTATTAATTTTGAGTTTAAATATATTTTAATACAGTTTTCAAAGTGTTAATACAATTTTGATATTTTAATTTTAATTGATTTTTCATACTTAGTAAAGCCTTATTGTATGCCAAAAAAAAATTAGCAAGCTATTTTTCTTACATATCGAGCAGCCTCACATGCAAAAAGATATTTTTTTACTCAAAATTGCATTAAAAAAAGTAAAAAAAAAAAAGAAAAAAAGAGAAAGTGATCTCTGTGTATTGAGGAATATTTTAGTGCAGTAATGATCCATACTGTGACACTTACAGTGTTCAAACACACTGCAGACAGTGATGATGATGATTTAAACATCTCCATTATTAGATTTAGCCTAATTACACACAGAATGACATCTGTGGAGTTCATGCAGCTCCTTCTTATCTAATAAAACTAACAGAACCGTTTCAAAATTCTCTCTCACATATATGCACACACTCACACATGCACACTCACAAGCACACACCCATGCATGCACATACACATGTGACAAAGCACAAACATAATTGTGAGTTGTTCACTGTTTACTAATCACTTCAATGCTCACATTAACGATAAAATTCTCAGCTCCATCTTAACAGTCCAGATTTTATTAGCTTTATTATTTATCAGCTGACAAAGGTGATCCTGTGCATATTGTTTCTCTGTATTGTTATTACTGTGGTGTGAACTGCACAATTCTCTTAAACTTTCTTTTAAAAGGACAATTCTCTTAAAATTAAACTATTGTTTCTAATAAAAAATGTATTCTTGGTTTAAATAATGTTTGTACTAAAATAGCTGCAAAACTGTACTTTCTAAAATATTTTGAATTGGGCCGTTGGTATATAAATTTTAAGTTATGTTTTACAGAGAAAATTCTTTCTAGTCTTGCATACAAGTTAGTTATTGGATTTACTGATTTTACATAATCATTTATTATTAAGAAATTTAAATTTGATATTTATATATCTTAGATCACCAAGATTACTTAAATAACACACATTTTGTGTACTGTAAAATAAAACATTTAAGTACATTTTGTTCATTTCTGGGACTGCTTGTTTTAAGCTATAAAAATTATTTCAGTGGGAATCATCACCCTGAGCATTCTTTTAGGTATTACTGATGAGTTGTCATGCATGGTGTAGGCACACACACACACACACACACACACACACACATACACACACACACACACACACACACACACCTCACACACCTCACACACCTCACACACCTCACACACCTCACACTCTCCCTCCAACCGACTTTTCATTGTCAAACTGTTTTGAAATGCTGCTTAATGAAAACAAGATAAATTGTATCTCCTCTTCAGGTGCCTTGTCAGACATTTTAACACTCCTCGCTGATGTGTTCTTTGTGCTGAAGAGTTTCATTTGCATTTTAAGTGCATTTGCTTTTTGACAGTAAGGAATGTCTGTTTATCTTGTATGATTGCTGACAACACATAAGGAGAAGGATTTACCTCAAACATCAGCCTTCAGAAGTTTTGTTCAAAGAGCAACCCAAGCAGTATGAGTGTTTGGGGATGTTTATTTTGGAACAAAGAGCTTAAGAGATTGTGATCAAAGGATCAAACCTGTGAGCGATGCCAGACCACACCTACACAAAATGCCAGAGCTATCTTCCTGTTTGACAGTATAAAGTGATAAAGGTATGAAAACATAACATTTATCACTGTGTTGTATTAATTATATTTGGCCCTTTTTTATATTAGATACCTGAGGCACTGTACAGTGGAAACAAACTGAGAAACATTCAGGTTTAGTTTTGCAGATGGGTCATCTTTTACACTTAAACTGTAGTTTTTCCTAAATGTTTAAAACAATGGTTGTTGGTTTCTTGTACCTCTTAGACTTTATTAATAAACATTAAATATTTTATAAACATTAAATAAATTAAATATTTTCTGGTTTTAATGTTTAGTTTTAATACACATTTTCTTACACAGTAGTAACTGTCTTGCTTTGTTCCAAATCCTAGTGATATGTTCCAAAAAAAGACTGTTACAAAATGTGGAAGTCTAAAATATTCTGCCCTGTAAGCTTCCTTGTTGATCACACGTATCATTCAATTCCACAGCGAATTGCACTGTATAAATTTCCAAGATATTGAATTTTTTTTTTTGACAAGCCAAGACTTTTTATATTTAATTCAATAATTTAAAGTATAAACAATAGAAAATGCTCTGTTGCACTACACATTTCAAGGCCAATCAGTCTCTTTTGAGGATTTATTCTGACAGGGATATTGTCTTCAAATATAGCTTCTGATCTAGGCAGTAGATTTTGAGGCCGCTCACTAGGGTTTGGAACAGAAAACCCATAATTTCCAATATCAAATTTCTCATGAAATTCCAAATCAAAATAATTTATTAATTATTTTATAAAAATTGATGTAAAAATACATCAAACATTTCTTCTTCTATATTCTTTATCGCAGAAAGTGAACAACACATAGCTCTGAATACTTAACCTCAGGCAGCTGGTGAGTGTCTGAGCCTGAGGCATTCACTGTTTCTCCACAGCACAGAGTGTGGAGTCAGCAGTCACAAACACACAAAGGCCACATCTATACTTCAGTTAAGTTTAAACAGGCTGAACAAATAGACAGGTGTGCATACCTGATATATCAGACTGGAGCTCAGCTTGTCTGTTTGACTCCACATTAGCTGTCATGGTCACATGCACATTAAAAAAATCATGAGATGAAAATGAGACACACACCCAAGTATACCACACGCCCCACCCACACACACACACACCATTAAAATTAAGAAGTATCATTTAACAAAAAAGATAAAATGTATACAGTTATAAAAGCAAACCACACTGCAAACACACGGCTGCTCTCCACACATGAACAGGGCACCCACTTTCTCCACTAAGCAACATTATTAATTCCCTGTAATTTTATGTGCCAATCATAAAAGACAAGAAGCACAACATTGCTGGGTATTTTCCTGTTCCTGTGTGGAGGAAGTGCCTCTGAGCTCTTACTCACAGCTGTCCAGCTGTGCTACTTCCACAGTGACATTGCTGTGGTTACCGGCCTCAGTCTGAGGCGGAGCTTGGTTGACTGGGGGGTCAGAATCTATTACCTTGACCTCCTCTGACCCCTCAGACCATGCTGCCTTCTGAGCAGCTAACAAAAAAAGAAATCTGATTTTTAGCTAGATGACCAAAATACTATATATATGTACGTAATATTATATATATATATATAACAACTGCACTTTGCTACAGCCAGACACAGGTATTTTCAGAAATGAAAACCATAACCAATTTAAAATTTACACATTTGTAATGATTTTTAACAAAACAGTTTTTAAAAAAACTGTTACACAATTTGTAAAAAAAAAAAAAAACTGAGCACAATTTATTTGCTGAATTCAAATAACATTTAATGTCAACCAGGCTGATATGGAGGACCAAGTGTGCCAGTTTCAAATCAAATGAGAAATTAAATGATCAATTTAACAATTCAAACATAAAAATGTAAATAAATAAAACACTTTTTAAATGACAAATTAAAAGACATATTTAAAACAGTTTTTTTAATTCGTGTTTTAAAATGTACTTAAATAGGTCAATAAAACTGTGAATTTGAAAATCATTTTTTAAATCGAAAAATAAATAGACAATTTAAAAACT
>JBAJNP010009443.1:0-18159 GCA_036877545.1 Yasuhikotakia modesta
GTGTTTGATTCAGTGATTGATTCAGTGATTGATTCAGTGTTTGATTCAGTGATTGATTCAGTGTTTGATTCAGTGATTGATTCAGTGTTTGATTCAGTGATTGGTTCAGTGTTTGATTCAGTGATTGATTCAGTGATTGGTTCAGTGATTGGTGTCTCAGGATTATATGGTGGCGATGACTCTGCAGCAGGAACAGGGAGAAGCTCCTGGACCCATGAGTGACCTGGAGCTGGCCAGACAGCTGCAGCAGGAGGAGTACCAGCATCCTCAAACCCAAGCCCAGCCCACAGCAGCTCAGGTACTTTCTGCCTGACTGCTGCACTTCCTGTCTGATATAAACTCCCACAGAAGAATCATTTCACCATCTCAAGAACTTTTCTGTTTCACAAATTGTTCTTTAGGCTTTAAATATCTAGGTAATAAATGTTTTTAAGAAGCTTTGACTGAATGGTTCTTTAGGGGAACCAAAAATGCTTCTTCATCACTGTGAAGAACTCAGAACCTTTATTTTTATGTGTGTGTTCTTCTGTAAGTTACTGTAATCAGTTTAACGTGTGTAAGACGGTTTGGACAGACTGATATCTTCTGTCAATTTCCCCGCAGGCGAGAGGTCCGGCCGCAGCCCCCCCCGAAGGACAGAAGCGCAAAGAGAAGAAAGATGATTCTGAGTGTTGTATTCTTTAAACCAGAGTCCAAACTCGACTGTAACCAGACTGTTTAAAACCAGATCAGCTTCAGTTAACATCTCTCTCCTGTACCAGTGCTGAGTTAAGAGACTGTTGTCCTAATGCCAAACCTGCCTTTACAGTACAGTACAGTACAGTCGTCCCCTTAAGTTTGCCTGTTAGCCTCGCGGTCAGAACTGTTGCTAATCTTTTTCTACTGGACCAAATAAAGGTAGCAATTGTTTCTAAGAACTAATTACAGCAGTTTTTTGAGTGCTAGTACAGAAGTCATATAATGGCAGGTTATAATATAATGGCAGGTTATAATTGTTCATTTGAACTGTAATGGTATAAATAAATGATCAGGTATTGTAATAAGACTTTATTTATTAATATTGTACTGAAATACTGCTATCTGAACAGCTGAACATCAGACTGATGCAGAGTTCAGTAAGAACACAAAACTGCTGTGATTCACTCAGCGCTGTTTCTAAAGCTGAGCCAATAAAAGCTACTCCTGTGTTAACAAATACATGTGTGACCTTTGACTCCTAAACTGGTTTAGATGCTGGTTAACAAAACAACTTTAGCGTGACAGTCCAACATGCACGTCTGTTTGGTGAAAGATACATCGTCTTCTCTGGGCTTTTAAATAAAGTTACATAAATTTGAATACAACAAATACAGGAATTCAGAATAAATGGTACAAAGACGTGGTATAAAGAAACACATATTGTTTATTAGTGCTGATTTATGAAAATGTGCTCACAGTCAGAGATTGTTGTTTTTTTATGGAAGATGTCCAATTTTACAGTTTTAACATACATGAAAAACACATGATACAAAAGAAGAGAAACTTTCAAACAGAAATCTTGTATCTGTAAGTACAAAAACAAACAACATCTGCATTTATTCTTTTCCCTGTGTGCTTTCTGTCGAGGAAATTAAAGTGCAAAACAAACACCAGGGTTTAATTTTTTTAAATAAATGGCTAACAGATCCAGCGAGACACACGTATGATGTCTTGCCTTTAAAACAACGTTACAAATGTATTCAAAACACAAACCATGCAGGGACTATAAAAACAAACAAATCTGATTATAGCATTAGACATTAGATGTCTATGATAAAAATGACAGATCAACTCATGGTATTTTACTGACACTCACTACATATGAACTTGCAATTTCACTGGGTTGATGTAAAATCTGATTTTATGCTAATGAACATTTCTCCACAAGTCTGAAATGATAATGTGCTAGACAGATTTCTCATTGGTTGTTTTAGTCACAATAAAACGTAAGAATTACTAAACACCATCAACCCATTTTGGTTTTTCTTTTCAGGGCAACAGTTTTTACCAAAGAATAAACACAAAATCCACTTCAGCGTTAAACCACGACCCAAATAACACAAAGAAACTGATATTTACAGAGCACAGTGGTTTGTATGAGGCACTATGTTGTACTGAACATTTTTCTGTGGTATGTCATGTTATGTACGCAAAATAAAAACATTTGTTGATGGACTACTTAGAGGTTAGGAAAATGGCATCCATTAATGGATATAAATGGACATATAACTGCTTCAAAACACATATTAACTTTGCTGCTTAAAATCTGTCCAAAATGAACTTTCTCAATCACACAATCTGTGATGCGAGCCAGAGGCTGATGTGAACTGCACCAAAACAACTGATGGAAAGTTTGTTTTTGTCAAGGTCATTTTTGTGATTCTGTAATATTTTGCTGGTGTAAAACCAAAGTAACACGATTCAGTCAGAAAACTGACACACGACTCAATACACAAGATGGTACTTGTACCATTTCAGGTTAACTGTGCGCTGAAATCAACTAGAGCAGTATAGAGTTTTTACTGTATAGAACAGCTACTGTGTACTGAACTGAGCGTGAAATCTATGGCATTGTAGATGTTGTGCCTTGAACAGACATCACATTAGTTTCACAAGCCTGTCATGTCATTGGCGCTGGTTTCTGTTCAGCCGCTCACATACAGACACTATCAGAACCTTAACAACCCAAATCAGCCCATCAAACAGACATCCGGTGCAGACAAACTGCTGATGAAATCGCTGCAACGTCGCCCACAATCATTCACAATCTCTGTTAAACCCGTTTATCTTCTTTAAAGCACCATGACTGGAGTAAAAGCATCCGTCACATTCACCATCTCACACGTCACATCATCTCAGTAACATCAATCTGACAGGAATCGCTTCTCACTCGTCACTGGAGTCACTTTATTTAAGTGCCTGTTAAACGTCTTAAACCATCAACAGTCTCTGCTGAGCTGAAATCTGCTATAAACATTTTAAAGGAGAATTTCTGGTCATTTCACAGCTTGTTAAAACAACATTCATACAGCGACTTCAAAGGGACTTACACCTCAGTTCAATTCTTATTATTTAGTAAAAAACAACAAATGAAATAAAATGTTTTTTAAAAGCAGGGCCAAATGTTTAACACTGACTGACAATCCAAAGCTATTCAAAACACATTAAAACACAAAATAAACACATTTTTGCTACAATCAAATATTAACAAACTAACAAAACTTTTAAGCCAAGAAATAACAGGTACAATTTCTCCTTTAAAACAATCAACTCACAACAGTTTGTTGAGGCTCCATCTCTGTAAAATTTGTATAAATAAATAATTTGTAGATATTCCAGTTTGAATTTAAAATAATAGAATCAAATTTCATAAATTTATATTAACATCTAATTGTTTTGCACATGCTTTTAAGGTGCCGCTGCACGTCACTATAACTAATAATAATCATATCTCATAGTAATATTGTGATGGTGGCTGTACAATTGCAACATCTGGAAAATAAAATATTTCAATCAGATCTGGTACTTAAGCCGATACCCTTTTGAACTCCAGGATAAACTATTTACATCTGATAAGTGCTTCTTCTGTTGCCATAATAAAACAATTGGTCAGACCTCAACATGGGGGTTTCAGAATAACTGGAAAAATCACAGCCTTATTTGCATATTTAAAGGGACCTTAAAGGTCTTTGTTTTTTCTCCACCTTTACAGTAACTTATCTGAACAAGCAGAGTGTTTAAATCTCCTCAACATCTCACTGTAGTACTGTAGACGTTTTATATATATCTCAACATACAACGTAAATAACAGCTAGAAACTGAACATGTAAGTGTCACCCAGTCGTTGGGTGAGGGAGGGTCTTATGGGGGCTGTAAGCTTTTGGAAACCTGAAATTACAAACCCGTAATATCACTCTATCATCTGAACGTTTAGAAAATGCTCAAATGTCTCAATTCATATTTACCAACACAAACATGCAAAGACGGCTGGAGCAAATACAGACTGACTCTCTTATGGCACTGAAGACAAGCGTCAGTCTCAACTGTAATAAATAACCGCTGTAGACGACACCATCTGACTTTACCTCAGAATCTGACCTGTTTCCTCTGGTACTCAGATCTGTTTCTTTAAACCATAGATTGTTGACTGTTAAAACTCCAACATAACATCTTGACACTGTCAAATCATGTTTTATAAGTTTAGGCCACTTACATTATACAATTCATAATCTCTTAAAGGTGAAACATGTCATTTCTGCATCGCTAACGGCACCAAACAGAGTCACAGTCAGTTTGAGAACAACATTGGCTCAGTAAGTGAGGCAGGACAGTTTGTGCGACCGACGGCAGACAGAGTGTTTGACACATTGGAAACAATCATTATTTTTGCAATTCTGTTTGATGACGCTAGCAATGCAGAAAACAACACACATCTGTTAAACTAATTGACTTCTGGCAATTTTAACACACACTGATTTACACTGATAATATTACAATATTGAGAGTGTAGTTGTGGTTTAAAGGCTTTGTTGTTGAAGCACAACTGCAGTTGTGACAACAGCTGATCATACTCAACTTTGTTTTACACACCCTTCTGAAAACATTGATCTTGGCCAAAACAGTAACACCTTAGTTTGATCTTCAGCTGGTGTGCAATTCACAGAAGCACTGGAAAAGCAACGCACATCTCACAGAAAGATCTCAGAGTCTCAGGGGGAGAAACGGGAGATGGCTGGTGTGCTGCTGTTACGGGGCGTCTGGTTTCAGGGTTTCTCCACACGAGGAGCTGAAAGCGCTGGAGATGCCTGCAGAGTTTGGCATGGAATCAACATCAACCTGCGGCTCCACGGGAGTCAGAGTAATTTCCACTTCTCCTCGGTCCTCCAATAGTGTCGGTGGGGGGAGGTACGAGACCACTTCCTGTGAGGCAGGTCGTCCCTCTCTGGACAGCGGTGCTCGCTGGATCACCACACCTCTGCTCAACTCGTAACTGGGCTGGTTGGGTCCCAGAAGCATGACCGGTTGCGGACTCTCTGGTTCTGGTTGCTGACAATGGACCACCACTCCCCTGCGCTCTGCGTCTGTCACTTCCTGTACGGCAGGAAGCTGGCCAAGCACCAGGCTGCGCTGGTCTTGGATCACGATTTCCAGCAACTGCGACGGAGCAGAAGGTGCACAGGAGGGCAGGGCCTTTTGGATCACTCCCCTGGTGAGCAGCGCTGGATTGAGAGTTGAGGTTTGGGCTGGCGGTACTTGTGGCAACACATCTTCTGGTCTTTGCTTCCTGGGTCGTCCTCGTTTTCGTTTAGTAGCGATGCCAGCGGAACCGGAGGCGGAGGCTGAGGTGGAGGGGTCAGCGCCTCTCTTTGGAGCGTTTGCTCGGGCTCTCTGGACCACTGGTGTAGGAGCAGCAGACGTCGCCACAGTGACCGACGTCTTCTCACGTTCTGGGTAAGTGAGACTCATGCCCGATGGCAGAATCATGAATGGGACCGTCCCGCCGGGCTGAGACGGTATCGTAGCAACAGTGATGGGCAAAGTGACCTGAACGCTGCCTGAATCAGCAGGTGCGAGACACGGCGGAGATGTTTTCTCAGGGATGGAGCCTCTGGGAAGGAGCTGTGGCAGTTTCTTCATGTAGGCCTCCATGCGAGCCGACTCCACCTTGTTGGCTGGTTTATCGCTGACCTGCTGTTTGTTTGTTGGAGGTTGTTCAACACCATCTTTCTCCTTCTGTTACCAAAAACATCAAAACAGAACCTGATTTAATTTCACTGTATGGAAAAACATCTCAGATTTTCTTTGAGAATCAACTTTAGTGATATGCAACAAAATTGCAGGGGGACAAACAATAAAATAATTTTTGTTCTTTCTAAAACCTTTGTTGCTTCACCTTATTTTCCAGACTGCCACCGTCTTCCTCAGCTGCTGTGCGAGATCCTGCTGGTATCTTTTTGATCACCTTGTGAGGTTTAGAAGGTCCTCCTGCGAGACACAGAAAATCTGTTTAGCTTCACCCTTTAGTCACTGTAACAAACCCTTAAGGTGATAGTTCACCTAAAAATCCATTTTTCATCATTACTCACCCGCATGACTATTTCTGTGGAACACAAAAGAAGATATTTCAAAAAATATTTCAGTAGTTTTGCATCCATATAATGGAAGTCTAAAGGTGCCCCTGTGGTTTGGATACTAACATACTTCATCATCTTCTTTTGTGTTCCTCAAACGTCACATAGGTTTGGATTGACATGAGGGTGAAGAAATGAAGAGTTTCGGGTGAATTCTCTCCAACATATAATACCAGCGAGAGCGGCAGAGGTGACGAGCTCGGCCTGGCTGCAGCGCGGGTTCACGATGTGCTCCTGCACCAGGAAGCGAGCGATCTCCACCACTGTGTCAAAGGAGCGCTTCAGAATCTTCTGAGCCCAATCACAGATGAGCTCACAGGCGGCTTCAGTGACCTCCTGCTTGTAGGTCTGCACCAGTTCTGTCAGTTCTGACTGCAGGTCAGGCACATCACATGAACACAAACACACACATTAGTATGTATATTCAATATATGAACACTTTTATTATAAAAAATAAATATTGTAAAAAAGTAATCATTTAGTGTTGTTAGAGCAATTAAAGCTGAAGTGTGTAATATCTGTGTCACCAAACAGAATGGCAAAATAATGGTTGTGCTATAATTGTTCAAGACAAATGCTACCAAACACACTGGTTGAGCTAAAGTCGTTTTGGTAGTTCAACAGTGTTTATACTCTCTGCGAAGTTATTGTTGACTCTGTGTTAAGCAGGAATGGTAGAAAGTATTTTAACATTTGAAGTGTTTAAAGAGACAGTAATGAGAGGAAAATCCTACCGGGTCGTTCTTGAGGTCCAGGTTGGGCAGTAACGGCATGTTTAACACGGTTTTCCTGCGGATTCCACTGTAGCAGTATGTGCTGGGAATGACGTTAAGGGCAACACATGACGCTTCCTGAAATTAACTTATTCAAACCTGAATATTTAATACAAGCTCAACTGACAGCATTTATTTTCCAGTGAACAATCACAAAAAACATCATGGAGCCTTTTAACTTAATCTCACAGATTCAAAATAACAAATGCATTTACATTATTATAACATCATAATGTGTTTTGATTGTGAATTGGAATGAGGTCATTAAATATTTCTCAGATGATGGGAACAGGATATTTGGACTGTCCTCTCCCACCCAGTCTCCGGGCTTTAATGTTGGGGAAGATGTCACGGATGATTTTGCCAAAGTTTGCTGCGCTCAGAGGTCGATGCTGCAGGTTGTCACAGTGCTTCCTGTTTTAATGTCAAACACACAATATGTAACTATTGTGTTTCTACACGTGATTACAAACACTGAAACTAAACAAAGATGTTCTGCATCCCACCGGTACGTCTCGTAAACATCTTGTTTAGGCAGGCAGGTGTCTGGATGTTCCTCCAGGTGGCTACGAATCCAGTTACAGGTGTGAAGCTGGTCAGCGGTGTTGACTGAGTTGGAGTCACTTGAGTGCACGCACAGAAACACAGATTTTACACAAACACAACTGTGAACACACTATTGATAACTGTGAACACACTAGTAAATACTGAGACAACCAGCTGCGAAAAAATAACAAATGAACACAAAGCATCTAGTCTGATCCGTGTGTATGTACCTCTTCTCTCCTGCACTTGGACCTGAGGGTAGCTGTAGATAAAGGTAGAGCTTGTCATTGTCAGAAAACCGATGAACATCTTCCTGAGGAGAAACATCACAAACACACACAGAATGAAGAACATAACAAACACTGTAAATGTTCTTTATTATTCTTATAATAACTCAATATCAAGCAAGATGTACTTATGGGGTGACATTACGCTAGAATCTGGACTTCAGATGACATAATTCTTGTGTTACAGATCTTAATAAACACAACTATTGTTTCTTTGATGATGGTACTCAAAGTTGCTCCAGGAAACATTCTTTAACAAGAAAGTGTCACTGTTATAGTTTGTTCTAAGTTACCAACTTACCAAGATTTTGTCCACTTTGCTCTGCACATTTTTACTGTTAAAAAGATAAAATGAACGTGAACAACATAAAAATATCTGTGTTTTTTGCATCTAATTTTAACACACAGCCACACATCACACTTCTACAAGTTCTAGTATATTTTACACGACACACTGTCATTTTTTTACTGTACAGGAAACGAGATATAAGTTAAAGTAATTCTGTCATCATCAGGATGATGGTGTAAAAACAAGTCATTCTTACGAAATGTTGCTCTTGAGTTTCTGCAGCAGTTTGTTGGGCTCGGTGTCGCCCTCCGGGGCATCTGTCTTCATCTGATCTTCTGCCATGTCTCAACCACTCTGAAGTGACAAACTGCATTCAGATGGACCTGAAGATCTGAGATATGGCACGACTGTTAGCACAGGGGTCAGCTTCAAATACAACATTTAAGTGTAATGAATCAATTTCATCTGATGTCTTAACCAAACAAATATATTAATGACAGCACATCTTATGTGCACCAGGTTCTGGGCTGGAGTCAAGTACGAACTAAACTGCAATTGTAAAAGTGATGTTGTGTTTTCTGACAAATAACAGTTTGTTTAATGAACGACACACACCACAGGAGCACTGGTCGTACAAGGGTTTATAAATAACCTTCAGACAGCATTAGTTCGTCACAATGATAGGAAATAATGGTGATTTCGGAATGTAACACGTACAATGGGTGGAGATGACATGTGGCAAACAAACCACAGCACGCAAGCGCCCTAAACACGCGAGATATCCCCCCGTTTTGAAAATACAGCCACTCATGAAACTGTTGTCAGGTCAGCCGGATAGCGACCATAACCAAACACCGCAGGGTGCAGACATTTCCAACACATGCGACCGATGCAGATGCTGTCGGGGTGTGTGTGACACCCGAGCCCGATCTCACGACCAGCCGGTTTAATGCACCGTCATATTCACGACTAGCGTCTGTGAAACATGGGAACATCGATTCCGGTCTATTAAAAGCATTTGCACCTTTTGATGGGATTATATAAAAGCCAACCAAAAACTAGACCACCCTGATGGTTATGTATGACTAAAGGCTCTTTTTGGCTCAAGTGAATCAAACACAACTAGAAGTTTCTCGTCACTAGCCTTGAATCTATCAGACAGGTATTAGCAGCTAACGAGGTTATACCACACAGGCCACGAGACACCGACGCCACCTAACAGACATGAAACGAAGGGCGTATTTACCATAATTCATCATTAAACGATGAATATTCGTACATGTAACGCAGTAGTTTTACTGTAATGTCTATGCATGAGCTGGCTAACGTTAATATCATTAGCAATGGCTGCTATGGTACTAGCTAGCCACATTTACACGCCTCGAAAACCCTCGATTATTACATTAAAATAGCTGATATTTCTCCTACACCACAGCCACAAGCACAGCACAAAGTTCACCGAGCGCAACAGCTCATGAACACACAAAACTACTTTAGCGTTTATTTTATAAACGAAAAAGAAACTACCTGAGACAAATATAGAGCAAAAATCCCCTTTCGACTTATTTTGTGATTGGACGACTGCGTTATGTCTGCCTGACTACAACCTAAAGCTCGACGCTGATTGGCTGCTGCGAGTCATCCTACTTGGATACGGAATGAAAGCGCCGTTTGATTGGTCGTTGTTTAATTCGGCGAATCTTTAATATTCTGTCAGGCAGCTATAAATTCTGAGCATTTTATTGTAATAAAACGTCTGTCATCGGCGTTTATATAACGGCATCTTATTCATTTTTAAGATTTTACACTTCATTATTACATATATTAATATACATGACAGTTTCAGCACAATGTTTTGCCCTATAATGGTGCAAGATATAATATCTTCATATGCATGTTTTATTCCTTTGTGTTTAACAAGCAGAAACATGCTTTTCCTGTCTACTTTTAATGTTATATTAGTTAATATTTATTATTTTGCTTTGCAACGTGCTTATAAATGAACTTGTACTTGAACTTAACCTCCTCACAATTATTATTATTAGGAATCTACAGTTTACGGTGTGTATAAAAGTTTTGCTATATCTATGGCTTTTCCCACATTTCCTAGAGATGACCTTTGCTTTGTGTTTCTCCATAGCACGATGCATTTGTAGTATAGACGAGAGATTCAGATTTTGTGCTGTATTACAGGGAACATAGTTACTCTATATTTGCTCCTAAAGTGAATTAAATACAAATATAACTATAAATGACTATAAAAAATCAGAACGAGTGGTTTGGAAGAATGACGTTGTCCGCAACAGACAATTTTGCCTTTGCAGTTGTTATAGACTTTTTTGTTTTATAAAGTCAATTAAAACAAATTAACCATATGTATATTTAAAATATGTCGTTTAAAATTGTAGTAGTTAGCGTGTCAGGAAACTGCGGAGACGTTTGAGACTTTTATTTTGACAGCGTTGTGTTGTTTCCCTGCTTCCGTCCACGTGGTGTCAGCGTTGCGTAACGCTGCGTGCCTGCACCGGAAGTCAGGGCTGTGTTTACGGGACTAAACGGCTCTGTTTAAACAGAGAAACCGCCGGCTGGTGATTTATTAACTATTACACGTTTAAACCAGTATATTCATGCGTTTCTTGTGGGGAAAACACTGATGTAAACGCTGAGTTTCTAAGGCAAACCCAGCTGCAGCCACACGCACTTTAAACTGCACTAATGTTGTGATCAGACACGCTCCAGTCGAACCGTTTGTGCACCATTAAGTCAACATAAGTGTAGCGATGCAGGCCTGGGTCTGATTCACCCTTGCATGTGAACGCGTCTGATCGGTGGAAATGTCTCTGGTCGCGTACGACAGCAGCGACGACAGTGACCGCGACGATGCGCCGGGTTCGGCCGTGCGACCCGCGGGGAAGACCGGAGGTCTCTTCGCTTCTCTGCCCGCGCCGAGGAAAGCGGAGGTCCGATCCAGCCCAGATCAGACGGCGGTGCCTCGAACTAAAAGCACGAAGATGGATCTGCCCAAACCCAAGAAGCGCACAGAGCCCGTTAAAATCACGGTTCCTGAAATAAAACCAACAGATGTGCGTTCAGCTCCTTCATAAATGGATCTGTAGTGCCAGGTGAGATCATGGTTTCATTTATGTTGTTTCTCTGTTTCAGTCCGACTCTGAGGATGAAGAGCCCGTGCGGAAGAAATCAGCCTCTCAGGTATGAGTTTTATTTGTCCCATAAAAACTCAACTCAAACCTTAAGACAGGTTTCTTCAAGTCAGGGATGGAGAACCCTGAGTTCAGCTCCAAGCCCAAACAAACACACCTGAAGCCAACCTAGGTCTTCAGTGTTATCTGAGAGCTACAAGCAGGTGAGTTTGATCATGGTTGGAGCTGAACTTTGCAGGAAAGTGGCTCTGAGACTCAAAACCTCAGATACAAAGTCACAAATATTTTGCCTGACTTTGTTTTGCATTTGTTAAGCATGCCAAGAAAAACTGCCACATAGAAAATAATAGTATTTGTTTGTTTTTCCTCTAGGGCAGTGGTGGTCTGTCATCTTTGCTGCCTCAGCCCAAAAATCTGGTGGTGAAGGAATCTCAGCGCCCCCTGGTGCCGCACACCCTCACCAAACGCCCTGGATCCAAGCAGCCAGACGCTGGGAAGTCCCAAACTCTCTGTGGAAACAGCCCGTCTCCGTCAGCCATCAAAGCAGCTGCCAAATCTGCGGCGCTGCAGCTGGCCCGGCAGATGGCTGCAGATGAGGACGCCAGCGATGATGAACTCGCTCCAGAAAACTACTTTTCCCTTTCGGAAAGCTCCTCACAGCCTGTGACATCACACAACCCAGGTTCCCAGCAGTGTGTCCCAACTCTGTACGCCCCACCGGGTGTGGAGGACACCCCTCTGCATTTTGGTTCTCATGCAGAAAGTTCCAGTAGGTCAGTTGGAATCATGCAAGACTGTCAAAGGGAAGATTTCCAACAGCAGTACCAAGAGTTTCCAGAACAGCCACAGACAGAGGCGTATCCACAGGTACAACTGACGTGTTAAACGCACATGCTCTGCTTTAATGTCAGCGCCTGATGTTAACTGGGTTTATTTACAGGGTTACTATGGTGAGGGTTGCTACCAGGGCCCCAACCCAGCGGCTGATGATCAGGATGAAGATGGGTCCTCTTCAGTGTTTAATGATGAGGCAGTAAGTTCCTCTGCATGTATGCTGGACACGATTTTGTCATCTTACAAATTTCTTCAAATCATTTTCTGCACCTCCCAGTCTTCGGTTGATTACAGTTTCTGGTACTGTGGTGTGGGAACTCGGTTCTAACGCTCACACTCTGTTCCAGTTCTGGCGCCTGCAGGGGAAACAGAACCGAGGACGAGAGGAAATCAAGTTTCTGGAGATCAAAGGAGACGATCAGCTGAGCGGGAACAAGCAGTGGATGACGAAGAACATGACGGCAGAGCTGGAACCACGCAAGTCCTTCAGCAAGGTAATGAAGCTAATGAAGACTTACAGATGCTGGCAACAGCAACGTCATGGGTTCGATTCCACACATGAATTGATCAAACATATATTTATTATTAATTATTAACCCATAAAGTCACAGGCAGGTTTAAATGGCTACATATGGATGGGTTGGTCAGTGCTGTCTCAGAACATAGGCTGAAAATCTTCATGCAGGTCACAGTTATTTCTTCTCTTCAGAAAAAAGGAGACCAGCCAACAGGACAGCAGAGACGCAAGCATCAGATCACATACCTGATTCATCAGGCCAAAGCGCGCGAGCTGGAGCTGAAGAACAGCTGGGCTGAAAACAAACTCACCCGACGACAGACGCAGGCCAAGTACGGGTTCTAGGGGGTGCGACGCTGCCGCCGCTGCTCTGATGGAGAAAATGTCATTCCTGTTTCTGTTGTTTCGGAAAGTTTCTGTTTGCTGCAGTTACAACATTTAAAATGTCTGCTGATCAGATGGTTCCCATATTTATGATGTTTTTATTAGGTTTTGTTTTATAGTAAGATTTAGATTGTGTCAGTCATGTGTATTGTAACTCAATACATGTTTTAAATGCATGTTTATTGTATAATCTAGAAATCTTGTTTGACTTGTTTGGTCTGAGATCTGGTCTTCCTCACTGTCCCTGATCTGCGGTAGCTAGAAAACAATCACACATTAAAATAAGGGGGACTATGAAGAATAAATCAAATGTAATATTTGAGTGAATCTGCCCATTGGTGTCTTTTTCTTAAGAAATTCTTCTAGTCTAACGTTTAACCTAAATAAAACAAGTTTCATTGCATCTCAAGAGAATTTACAAAACATACAATGACTTTTGTGTGTACAACTGTTCCTATATCACTTATATCACTGCAAGAAATGACTAAATCTTGGCTAAATAATGTTTGGGTTACAATATAGTGTGTATATTTATATAGGATTTTATTTGGAAAACATTATTAAAGTCCCTTTTAGGTTGCATCTTATATTGCCTGAGAAGCATATTAACATGTCATATTTATTTTAAAGCACTGCTATATGTAAGTATAGTGGGACAACAACAGGCATTTAACTGATAGCTTAGTAACTCATCGCCAAGATATTGGTTTCAGAATAAAAGTCTTTGTGTTAAAAATGCAATAAAGGTGTTTATGCGTTGGTCATAAAATACTTTTGGAGTATTCTAGGTAAACAATTACACTTATGTAAGAAATGTATTAAACATGTATGAAAGGTTTTTTATTGACTGTAAAGAATATAAGTCAACAAAAAACATACATTGATTATGCATCAAAATCTTATAAAACATGTAAAATGGCATTTAACTATTCATACAAAACAAACAGAGAATGTATAAAATGTTTCGCATGCATTGATTCAATTTCACTACCTCAGGTATTAAAATTAAAAATATTCAGGTAAACAAGAGTGTAAAAAAATAAAACTAAAAACACAGCAGGGAAAGGACAAACTTCTTATATAAAACTGTATGCAGTTACTGAATGTTTATGCAATTTACATTTCAATACACTTACATGATTATGATGCTTTAACACAAATACAAGCAATGAGGGCTCTGCAACGTTCTGAAACTTCTAACACTGAGAATGTATATAGAAAGCAATTTTTTCCAGAATATGATTGTTAATTTGAGAAGACATATCATAAAGAAACTGTGAATATTTTGGGTTATTCGCTGCAAAATTAATGCAGTTGTTTTGTGACGTTGAGTTTGGACTAATTAGAGGCATAACATTTTTAGTGTCTGTTATTTTTATGTCTGTAATTTCAGTCCAAATCATTTTCATTGCTCATCTTGCACTCATCCCACATGTATGACATAAATGTTCAAAAGCTTTCAGTGAGGAGGTAGAAATGAAATGTCGTTCTGAAATGCGCGATCGCTCTACAATCACAGAAGTAACAGAAGGGGACAAACTAATGAGGGGACACTCTGAAAACAGTGCACTGCACAGAATAGGAATATTACAAAAGTTTGATAACAGGGTGGAGGAAACAAACATGGCATATTTATCTAAAGCACATATGTGGCAAATAATCGAACGCCTATTTTGTAAATCTAAAAACTGCAGAACATAATATCTGTATTGGATGGGTGTTGCTGAAGAACAGCTCCCAGGCATTACAGACACGCAAACATTTTCAAGAAGGCCTCAAAACTGTTCAGAACAGAATACTAACTATAAACTGAAGTAAACACTGTAAACTGCATTCTTAACTAAAACATAGTCAGTCAACAGTACTCTGCAAAAACAGTAGCATGCTACACGTTTTCACATGAGCTCTACATGTTCTCTGCATGTTCTACATAATGTTTTTTTTTTGCTAATAGTTCTCCAAAGTAAGAATAATATGTAGTATGCTGTTCCAAACACAGCCTGACTCTCCAGATCAAGACACAAAAGGTTCATAAGCCAGTTTGGTCAGAAAATGACAAATAATACTGGAATACTGACGGTAATAATGTAGCAATATAGCGCTTCATTTCAAGTTGAAAATACATGGTTTGTTCAGATCATTAAAAAATCCTTCCCTACAGATTCTTAATGTTAAATCATCACATCTGACGTTTGATTTAAAGAAGCCGTTTGTCTCCTCACACACACAAAGACACTCACACACAGACACTCACACACACAGACACACACACAGACATAGACACACACAGGTTTAGAAGTTTTGGAGTGTTTTTCTGTTGGTCTGTCATCCACACATTTCTTCAGCATGTGCAGGGCAGAGTTGTGGCATTTGACCCACCTAACTGCCCCACAGCCATCAGCAAAATGTCCTTCTTTTCTTTATAAAAGCGCAGCTCTCGTCCGGCCAGCCGAGCGTCTTCCAGCTCACGCTCTGTAGCTGCCAGCTCACGGTTGATGGTCCCGGATACACTGTGTTCTCGACTGACCCAGTCTGCGGCCATTTGTGTTCGCATGTCGTCATCCAGAGCGCGGTGAGAGTAATGAGCAAGTACTTCCTGGTTACATAAAACATGATTTTTTTTAACACACGGTTTGTCCCTGACAAACACTAACACTGAAAACAACAGCTGTCCTCTCACCTGACGAGAACATTGTCTTTCTCTCATGGCTTTCAGACTTCCATTCCAGTGAAGCAACTGGAAAACTGTCATCAGTTCCTAAAGAAGATCAGAAATCTTAAAATCTTAAAACACATCTACACAATGTTTATTAGTGCTTGCAACATCAATTTTATAGGTTCTATTCCCAGTGAATGTGGAAACTCATGAAACACAGCTTGAAAGAACTATAAGCATTTTTTAATAATCAATTTGTGCACATCTTGAGAATCAAACCCATGACCTTGATGTTGCCAGCATCATTGAGTATGTTCTCACACCTGGAACTCCAGCATAGACTTCCCCTTGTTAGACTCCAACATGAACCGAAAAGCACCGATGCCTGTTCCCGGATTATCTGCTTCTTCTCTGTTTCCCTGAGAATGTAAACAAAGAAAAAGAAGATTTTTGTCAGGTCAAAGTTTACAAGTTCCTTCAAAACATCCATTTAATTTCTGCAGTTTGGTTTCTATAAACACTCACATTAAACGAGGCCAACGCCTCAGAGACGCTCTTCTCTATAAACTCATCCGTGATGCGGCGGGACGGATGCTCGTTGAAAACTGAATTCATTAGAGCAATTTTGGCGGCGCTGCGTCTGGCCTCAGCTTTGGTCGGGCAGAACTGAGAAGATCAAAGATGTTTTAAACCACACTGTAATACAATCCTGAAGATACTGACTGAACTCATTTCAAACCATTCCCACCAGATCCTCAAGAGAAAACATGAAATATTGAAACACAGATGGCAATCAAAGACTATTATTTATTTGCAGAAGATCTGAGAGGAACGTTGTGTGAGATGCTTGCCTGAAAGCTCCCAAAGCAGCTGCCCCCGGGGAGGCTGACGTAGCAGATGTAGGGGGGGTTATTAGACGGGACCATCTCATAAACAACCAGCGCTCCATTTCTCAGATCAGCGCCTCGCGATTGCTTCATCTGCCAGAACTCTTGTAGCGCTTCCACAACATTCACTGCAGGGTTCAGACATAGATCACAGTATCACAGTTCTGTCTTAAACTCAAACATGTTGGGTCACACCAGCTACTGTAGTAACAAAATACCCCGTGAAATATAAACTGGAGTTTTGTGGCAGGTTTTTTAAAATGCATGTTCTTGTAAGCTGCTTTGGCACACAGACACAGATCAGTAGTGAAGCTTGTTGTTTTGGTAAGTGGCAGCAGTTACAATTATTGACTTTAGCACAACAAGCTGATGTTTGTGACAGTCTCAGCACAAAGACATACCCATTTAAATCTGATACAAAGGAAGTTTATTGTTGTGGAACTGCTTAGTTACCCGTTCAAACAGGAAAACGGGGTGGTGCGTTTGTGCCGGAGACATGTAAACTATGAACTACACACTAACACACAACTGTGTGTGTACATGTACATCTGTGAGGACAGACATTTTGGTCGGTTTTGTGATTCCCCTCTAAATGGCTGTTTGAAAGTTAGATCAGGTTAAGGTTAGGTTTAGGTTAGTTAAGGTTATAAATGTCTTCAGCTGTACAAATCTTACACATCTTAACTGCGTTACATTCAGACAGTCTGAGATGTGCAGCCGGTGGATTAAAACCCCAACCTGCCTGTTAAGAACTGATCCAATAATCCCATCAGTGTATTTGGGTCAAACAGCCTGTTTAGATGGACAGCAATTCATCATTTTATGCTGGTTGACATTGTGACTTTATTGTCATAATCCAGCAGACAGCCTGAGTCTGTAGTTTCTGTTCTTAAAATCTGACACTGTGTTAAATTAAAGGATTTAAATCTAGGTTTTAAAACACAAGTTCTGCACAGACGCATCGGAACATCTCAACATGTCTTTACGCATCAGTCGTGTATGGAGATGTTTCGCACCCCTCCCGTATCCCTGCGTGTGTTTCGCGAAGCTCCGCACCACCGCGTCCACCGCCTCCCTCAGCACCGCCGGGTTGGTGGGATTGGGCAGAGCCAGACCCGCCGCCGCGTCCATCGAACCGAACCCGCTCCCCATGATGCCGGAGCCCAGGCTGTGGAGCTGGAGGGGCGGTGGGGGTGGCGGCGGCCCCGGGGAAGCGGACAACGACATATGGGAAGCCTGTGCCGCTGATAGGGTCCCGGTTACCCCGGGCCGAAGGGAGCGGAGGGTTCCGGTCCCGGTCGCGTATCCGATACCGGGCTGTAGACGCTGGTGCCGAAGTGACTCCATTGTTTCAGAAAGTGATGCGACGCAACCAAACGACTCTTACAGGCGATCGCAGAGGTGCTTAAACGGAGACATGCAGACTGTTCACGGCGGTTATAAGTCCAATTATTATTTACTGAGCGGGTCCGAACGGAACCGTAGGGAGGAAACGGAGTAACATCCTCCAGTTTAACCAATGGACGGATCCCCACCGTGTGACGTGGCACCCGGCAGCCCCTCCCACCTCACGTCCCTCCATAACACACACACACACATATATATAAACACACACACACACACATATATATAAACACACACACACACACATATATATAAACACACACACACACACA
>JBAJNP010009444.1:0-18157 GCA_036877545.1 Yasuhikotakia modesta
CACACACACACACACACACACACACACACACACACACTCTCTCACACACACTCTCTCTCTCACACACACACACACACTCTCTCACACACACGCACACACAGACACACATACACTCACTCATCTAATGAAATCTAATACTTGTTTTCTTGTATCTTATCAATAGATAAAATACATTTTTAGTTTTCAAATATGTTTTGAAAGTTAACTAATTGTGGAAAATGTTACTTACTTTACAATACATTTCAAACATTATTTACATTATTTTAACATTATTTAATTTATTTTAACCATGTGATTAAATAAACAACTATAATGATATTAATATCTACATATCCAACATCAACACATTGTTGTGTGAATTTATTCACACCCGTCTGTCCGTCTGTCTGTCTGTTTAGGAGGACAGTGCAGATCTGCGCTGTCAGCTGCAATTTGCCAAGGAGGAATCGGCCCTCATGCGTAAGAAGATGGCAAAACTGGGCCGTGAGAAGGACGAGCTGGAACAGGAGCTGCAGAAGTATAAATCAGTTTACGGGGACGTGGACAGCCCTCTGCCCCTGACGGAGGTGACCGGCGGAGGCCCTCACACCACCCGCGAGGCCGAGCTACGACTACGCCTCAAACTGGTGGAGGAGGAAGCCAACATCCTCGGCAGGAAAATCGTAGAGCTGGAGGTGGAAAACCGAGGTCTCAGGGCGGAAAACGAGGACCTGCGCTGCCAGTATGAGAGGGACTGCTTCGGGCGCGAACCCTTCTCGAGTGTCCCTACCTCACCGTACGGTGGCGACGCATTGGAGTCTGCCAGTGAATTACGACGCCACCTGCAGTTCGTGGAAGAGGAGGCGGAGCTCTTGCGGCGCTCCATCTCTGAGATCGAGGACCACAACAAGCAGCTGACATCCGAGCTGAACCGCTTCAAATTCGGGCCAATCCAGGGTGACAGAGAATCAGAGGGGGTTGAAGGTGGAGGTCCCGGGGCACTAAAACCACCCAACGGTGCTGGAGGAGGTAACGGGTTCTCGGGTGGAGGGTGTGGCCCGTTGACTAGCGCCACCCTGCAGGAAGAGCTAAAAGCCTCAAGACTTCAGGTTAATGAGCTGAGCGGGAAGTTGATGAAGTTACAGTATGAGAACCGGGTGCTAATTTCAAATATGCAGCGTTGTGACCTGGCGGCTCACCTGGGCGTACGCACAGGTAGCCCACGAGATAGTGACGTGGACAGCGATGCTGGGCGTAGAGAACCAGACGAAGAGGAAACAGCCAGGCTGCTGTTGCTCCACCCCAAACGGGAGGGTCCAGTTGGTGGTGAGAGTGACTCTGATGACCTATTTGAGAAGACCACCACCTCTGGATTCGTCAGTGGTGATAAACCTTCTGGTGAGCCGGGAGCGGCTGAACTGGCCCAGCGGAGACGTGAAGACCGCGAGACCCTCAACCACCTCAGACGTGAAGCTGAACGTCTTGGAAAAACGGTGGAGCGGCTCATCACGGACACAGACAGTCTGATTCGTGAAGGACGGCTGGTGGTCATGGGAGCAGATCTTCACGTAGAGGGTTCTGAGCTTAGAGACTCTGAATCCAAACCTGGCACTCAAGTGCTGGACTCCATCAGCACCTGCATGAGATCTTTTCGGACGGAACTCCAGCTCTTCATGGACAAAGTGGACCATCTAGGGGAGGCGTTAAGGGATCGTGCAGATGATCTCTCTCCGATGCCCAATCTCACCGAATCCAGCAGCTTCCTCTCCACGGTCACCTCCATGTCAAGGGATTCACCCATTGGAACTCTGGGAAGAGACTTGATGACGGACCTGCAGGTAAGTTTCTTGTAACGCTCCATCTCTGTTCTTAAATGCCTCATTAGTGTTTGCCCTCAAATGCGATCACATGACATGGCAACTTCCTTTTCCTTTGCTGCTTTATTTAAAAGCCCTTTTTGAGAATGCACATGCCACTCTGGTGATTCTGCGCATCGTCATGTACATGTGTGTCAATCCTTTAAACCTGAGATTCCTGAATGTGCTACTGGAGAAAGCTGTTCCCCTCGCACTGGTTGGCACTGCTCTTCAACTCTATACAAGTGAAGAGCAAATTCTCCTCCAGAAAGTTCTAGATAAGCCACGGATGCTATAGGTGACGTTACCTCAGTTAACTAGCTGCAAGCTAACAAACGATTAAGAAAAACCCCCTTTACCTCCTGCAAGTGCCACCCAGCTCTGCCAACATGCTCTTACCTTTCCTACCCCTGCGTTAACCAATCAAAACAACCCTCATGCCACCCCCCCATATCCTCACCTCATGTTTTACCCCGGCTGCTTGCTGAACCGCTGCAGGTTGGAGGGGTTGGAGGGTGTTTGAGTGTTTGGGCCCGTCTGCATGGCTTCACAGGGCTGCGGTGTCTTGTGCTGTTTTTGCTTTAAATTGATGTGCAGTGTCCAAAACTCACATGTCATCAGGTGTAAATTTACTGGCCTCAAATATTTATTAGCCTTTATAATTGATAAAGAGATTTTTATGTGTGTTTTTACTTTTTAAAGTTTTTAGGGTGATTTAGTTTTTTATTAATGTGAGAATATTTAGCATGTTTATATAAAATTTAAAGGCAGTTTAAACATTGTACCCTGTTTATTTATTTACAGAGGTCATTTTTTGACCCTCATCTGGTGTTTGTCAGTTTTGGACCCTGCGGTTCTGGCAGTGATGCACACAGTTCATATTAGATTAAATGAAAGTAAAATGTGACTGTCTTCATCTGGGGTGCAACACAGAAAACCTTGTAGATTTTTATCAATATGTGACTAAAGTGAATGTTTCTGTGTTTAATGATGTCACTTATAGGGTTGGTCAACGTTTAAGAGTAACGCTGCAGAATTTTCAGTGTTTTGTTTGTTTGTTTGTTTGTTTTAATGCTTTGAGTCTGATGTTTGCTGATGTTTAAAAAGCTGCTGTTGATAGAATTGCTTGTAGCTCCTTGTCCTGCTTTCTGCGTTTTTGGTAACATGAGTCAAATTTCCAACAAATAACCTGTTCTGAATATTTATCTATTTATCGTCTGTATTTTGCACCCAGAGTTATTTGATCATTTTAACCAAAACTGTGACATGATCCCCTAAATTTAAATCTAAAGGGTGAATAATCACAAAAACAGGGGAGTTTGTTTTTGATAAAGTGTTGGTTTGTAGACGCTTGGCTGCGCTCCTGTGTGGCGATTAGCTCATTGGCTCTGAAGCTCGCTGGTCAGACGTTCACACAACACTCACATCAAGCATGAGACTCACAGCCTTCATCTCACATCTTTAACTGCAGGTTGTCACTGAGATCTGTAAATTCACTGATGACCTTGTTTAACAATCGCAGCTTGCCCAGATGCTTCTTTCATTGCATGGCAGAGCAGAATGCTGTTGTCATGGCAGAGTCAAGCTTCCCTCAAAATTCTACCCACCTTGGACCCCAGGGGTAGCCGTTTGAGTGCCTGATCAAAATCCTTTGCCTTCTGCTATAATTACCAAACTGCATTCATAGTTTAAAAATAAGCATAATATAGCATAAGCATAAGCATAATATAATGCATTATTGTGTATATAAGGCACCATTGTTGTTGTGATGCCTAAAGCAATAATAATTTATACACCCTCAGATTATTGCACTGTATTATATGACCCATAATCACAAATATTTATTATGATTGTAACAGAAAAATCTTTAAGTCAACAAGATGATCACAGGTTGAAGGTTTTGGTGGGAAGTTTGGCTCTGGTGTTGATTGTACTTCTCACGGCACATTTTGGGTTATTGGTTGTAAGACTCATGTATCCCCATCGCATGCGCTTCATAACCAGTGTTTGCATTCTTTTTCCCCTTTGGCCCCTCCCCCTTTTCTCTTTCTCCCTCGTTTGTTCCATCTAGATGTTCCCGCCCATGATTCTGTTTCTCCTGGTGCTTGTGCTGTTTTCGTCCCTGTCCTACGCCATCATCTTTAAGTTGGTCTTTCTGTTTGCGCTTTTCTTTGTCTTGTAGCCGCTCTTTTTCTTTATCCACGTGATCATTTTTTAAACTCATAACTGTTATTATGATTTCTGAAGTACAGTGTGTGTCAAACGACCCCATCAGCCCTTCTGTGCATTTCACACTTTGAGTTTTGGTTTTCCACTCTTTCTCGTCTTGTGTGTGTCGATTCTGTTTGTCGTTCACCGGTTCCCCACACACCTCCCCCTCTCTCCTCCACCTCCCCGCCCCTCCCTCACTCACAGTACTGGCGAAAGGAAGAGCAGGACTGGTGCCTAGACCGGCAGAGCGGCCCCGAGCCCCAGGGGCAGGTCGGCATTAAGGGGTCCGCCGCACCCAGGGGCGCCCCTGGACTCAGTAGATACATCAGGCCCCAGAGTTTCAGACCTGAGGTCAGTTTCTCATCCGTCTCCCTCTGAACTTTAAGAGAAAGAATTTGCAGAATTTGGGGAAGATTGAGAAAATAATGTGGAAGATTCTTAAAAGGTTTGATTTGTTGTTTTTTGACACACTGATATGTTTAAACTCTCACATCGTGAACTGACAGTGAAAGACAGGCAGACACATTAAATGTCAAATTGTTAATTATATATTTGGTGATATTTATAGTTGCATGATCATTTTTTACATTTAATTAATGAGGATTTTGTCATTAGAAGTTACATTATCATGATTTTACACACAGAAGGATAACATAATGGTTTACTGTAAGCACAGAGTTCTTCACTTATATAATATATATCATGTATAAATATTAAATATATGTGTAAACATGTTATTTTATGTAATGAGTGTGTGTTTATATATTTATATACATTTACAAAAGCTTGAAAAGTACCTCAGCTCACCCAAGGAAACCAGATTTTGAAAATCTGAAATACAGAAAATGAATGATTTAAGAGTCTGGCTCCAGATTTTAAAATAAAAGTTTTATTAGCTTTAAGACAGGCTAGTGTTTGAGCATGAATGTTACCAGTGTGTGAACACCGTGTCTTTTCTTCACCCAAATCTTCTCTAGTACAACATGTTCAAAGATTGTGGCTCCGTCCCGAAACCTGAGGAGCTGCCTACATAGGCGGCATTTTAAAGACGGCAGGTTATTGGTTTCTGAAACAGAGCCTCATTTATGGAAATGAGGCTCTGTCAAAATGAAAATTAGCATGCTAGGTTTCATAAACACATCATAAAGCAAACATAAAAAATCTTAGTGCAGTACAGCCACGTAGCGTACGGCTTTTCTTCTGATCGCTTTAAATCATTTATATACATTATAGAGGCACATTAGAATGATTTGCTCTGATACGGATAAAAGAAGCTTAAAAAGTCATGAGCAGTTTGTTTGTGTGATTTATTTATTTCACACCATTGTTTCACAACAGATATTTTGGTTCTGCCATTGCACTCACTTAAAATCATCGTTTTATCATAAATAATCACTATTGACCGTCCAAGAAAATGTGATGCTTTTGTGATGTTTCTGTTGTTGGCCAAAAGCAATGTCTCATGTCATCAGGTGATATTGTATGTGATTGTTTGTTATATGTCTCATGTGATTATATGTGGTAAGTCATGTGCTGTTGATTAATGTGAACAAGCTAACCAACAAAAAACTTCATGTTACATTCTCAAATACAGACAGTCGTGTGTTAATGTTATACAGGAAGTTGCACACCAAAGCATTCAGTCAAAATATCTCACAATTTCAGCTATTTCTAGCACTACCGTGAGGAAATAAATAGGTCATTGATGCTTTAATGTTGGTCCTTTTGTGTAGCCACAGAGGATGATGGGAAATGTAGTTTGTGCCACAAGCGTGTTGTCTCATAAATTCACTCCATGTTTATGCTAGTTCTGCAGTGTCAGTTCTATAAACAATCAGTTGCACTGTGATGTTGCATGATGAACTAGTTTCTTGTCTGCATGAAATTCGTCTCTTTGGAAAGCGCTGTGATTTTGAGACTGATGTTCTGTGTTCTGCTGGGGTCCAGTTTCGTGACCCAGTTCTGTCTGAGATGGGAACCCCGACCAGAGAGACGCAGCTCCGCCTGGACCACGAGAGGAGGGTGAGATGTGGACCGGATGAGAGAGACACTGTGACCTCAGCTATCACTCAGGTAACTGCTTTAGACTGTATGTAACTGTATGTTACTGTACCTCCTGTTGCACGGCCTGGTTTAGGGAGTTAAACACATAAACATCTTTGTAAATAGATGAACGATAAGACCTTGAACCAGCTTTGAAAGGTTTACCAGCTGGTAGTTTGTCTTCATTCACTTTAATTGTCACCTCATTACACCCAATTTACAAGGAGTGAACATCTTGTGTGCTTAAATTCTAACCGTTTAAAAGTGTGACACACTATTTACAGCAATAAATATAGATATATATAATGCAATATAGACAAAACAGTCACCTGAATGTTTAGGAGGACGAGAGGCGGCGATCGGAGGCGCGGCGAGGACTGGAACTGCAGGGACTTCAGTCGCATGAGCCAACATGGCCGCAGGAAAGAGTTCTGCTGCAGCAGGAAGTCCGGTTCTTCCGTCAGAACATCGTCATCGTCTACATGAAGCTGCGTTGGATCCTCATGCACTGGAGACTCGGCCGCAGGACGGACGCTGCAGAGGAGGGAGCGCATGCAGAGGTGAGGAAACTGATGCATTTCTGTCAGCCACTTATATCGAACAGTAACACATTTTTTCATTGGTTCTGCTTGGTTCTTCAGTACGAGAGGTTGGAGAACATTCCAGAACTGAGTGTAATGATTGAACAAGGTGACAGCGAGGCAGAGAGAGAAGACAGAGTTTGTACCCAGATTACAGGAAGTGACATCACAGAGCCCGGCCCACTCCTACCTTCTCCAGAGAGATTCCAATTCCAGAAACAGGTACATCAATGTATGGAGACAGAAACATACGTCATAACCAAATGTAAAACCTGAGGTGACTTGATTTATTATTTATTTGATAATCAAGGTTTTGAATCTCTCAACAAATTCTTTCAAGATCTATCTATCTGAGCTCTGCTGTCTACAATAAGTCTATAATTTAATGTCAACAGGTTTTCGCCTGTGTTTATTTCTCATGTGGAGTTTTAGCAGAAACATCAGAGAACTTCAGTGTATTCTGCAACAACCCCTGAGCAGTTAAACTGTCGTCTGTCTCTCTGTAGGCGTGTGACAGTCGGAGGGTGTTGCAAGCCCTGCGCTCTCTGCTGGAGGAGTTCAGGGCGGAGCTACGCGATGAGGCGCAGCGGCGCTGGCAGCTGCAACAAACGCTAGCCAATGAGAGAGCAGCGTGGGAGATACAGAGGGCTGAAATGAGGAGCCATGTTGCTAAGGTGCAAAAGAAATGTTACACCACAAAGCAAAACACCTGAGAGTCATTACAGAATACATGCATACTGACAGCAAGGCCCAGTGCATCCTGGGATTGCCTTACCTGTGATGGATGACTGTGGCTCTGTGTGAGATTTTAGCCCAGTTAAGGTATATTTTATGGTAACATCAGTCTGGGGTCTGTCAGTGATGCCTAAATATGTTCCCTAGGTAGACAGCTCACTAAAATTTGAAAAGAAGTTTGAAACAGAAAGGATCGCTTTGTATTTACACAGTGACATAATAACTCAACTGTGTTTTATAAAACAGATCTCATAGATTATGAGAAGTCATTATATTWTTAATCAGTGTTCAAAATGACCTACAGAATAATTATTTGAGTTTGTTCTTTRTTGTAAAGTTTGCAATTAAATCAATTTATATCTTAACTTGATAAAGTGACTGATGTTCTCCTGATGAGCAGGACGCATGATGTTTCTGCTTCATCTGCAGTGTTGAGGTGACTTGTGTGCTGTTTTGGTGTGTGAGAGTTAGGGAACGTCTTTAAATAGCCGGCTATATTTATGCGGCGGTGCAGTCTGGCCATCAAGCGCTGTCATGGTCTATTTAAAGGAGGCACATGTCAGAGGAGCCCTGCTTACATTTAGACATGTGATGTGCATCTGGTCTGTACTGTACAGCACACTATGTGTGGGCACTACAATGAGGTAAAACCTTAGGTTTCATGAAATTGGGACACAAACATTGCTAAGACACACCTAACAGCTCTGATTCTGACTGTATAAATACAAATACGTAACGTATACAGCAATGTGTGTGTGTTTGTGTGTGTGTGTGTGTTGCACACACAGCTGTGCAGCTAGAATGCATACACTTGACTATATTATAGCATACTACCCTAGCGCATGCTGCATACTGTGCACAGTGTATATATTTAAAATACAGAATGTCACAGTATGCAACTATAACCAATATCATTGTACTGGGACATAAGCATCATGGCTGACGTCTCTTCCTGTCCCTCACAGCTGCAGGAGGAGAGCGGTGAGCCTGCAGGCGCAGTCGCAGCTGAGGGCGCAGACGCTGCAGATGCACTGCAGCAGGAGCGTGAGGAACAGCGCCGCCTGCTGGCCGACAGTCACAGTCTGACCCTGGAGCTGTGCTGGAAACTGCAGCACGGGGAGAAGTGCTGGAGCCGCGAGCGCGGTGAACTGCTGGAGCGCTTCGAGAGGGAGAGGCAGGAATGGGAGCGCAGCTCGCGAGAAATGCATCGCAAGATAGAGATGGTCAGAGACTCGCATTTATGCATTTGACAAATGCCACATGCAGCACATTCAGGCTATACATTTGATCAGTTTTGTGCCTGTTAGGAATTGAACCCACAAACTTTTGTGTTGCTAATGCAATGCTATAACAGAGCTGGTATCTTCTGCTCTCCATTCCAGATGCAGAAAGATCTGCGTCATTCTGAGGGTGTTCCACACGCAGAAGGAGGCTCAGCACACATCTTCTCCCCTCAGGAGAGCCCCTCCAAGCCTCCCAGATCTCCACGCTCCCCCGGCACGGCCACACACATGCGCTCACACTCCGACTCCGAGGCCACGCTGGAGGAGAGGGGAGCCGTGGGCAGACTCGGACCCTGTGAGGGACCCCGGCCCCCGGAGAGCCTGTTCCTGGAAGCTCTGTCACTGGACCCCCTAAGCGAGATGGAGGTCCCTCCACCTTCACGGCTGGAGATGGAGAAGAAGTTTCCCTGCATGACGGAAGTAAGAGACTGACGAGAGTTTTCAATCCGCAGTCATACAAACATAAATATTATTAAACCTTTTATATTATGTGTTGATGATTTCATCGCATTAATCCTCCTATTATCCTCAATTTACCCTCAATTTAAAGACCCCAGCAATTTAAACCTCCAGAATATGTTTTTACCCAAGTTTGTGTGTCAAGTATTTTGTTTATTTGTTTACTACCTAAAGAGCCATTAAAAAACAAGCCAAAAGATGTCAACCAATAATTTCAAGACATTACACATTGAATTGGGTTAAATTGACCCCAAAGATAACAGGAGGGTTAAAAGTTTTAATTTGGTGTAATAATTGTAATAAATATTAAACATATAAAGTTAATATGTTAATGTTGCATGTTTTGTTTCAGGCACTGAATGAGATTTCTGAGGCCGTAGAACCAGAAGAGGAGATAACCAGTGGGAGCCTTCTCAGGTACTGTGTGTTCATAAGTGCTCAGGTGCTCCTGTGGTAACTTCCTGTGAGTCCATCTTATTGATTCCCTGTACATTTATCAGCGTCCATTTCAACCATCACCTCAACACTGTTTCAGCTGAAATAACCTTCAGTGTTTTTCCTGACCTGAGTCTGAACAAAATCGATTGTGCAGGTCAGCTGTTTGTGTTGCCGTTTCAGCAAACTCTGAAGAGAATTACAGCACAGACACAAATGAGCCACGTAATCAGAGTCTGTACCGGATGTTTCCTCACATATTATGTTCATATGTAAGGCATCAGTTTGTATATTGGAAGTATCATATATATTAATATATAAGTTCATATTAATCTGATCATTTTGTATTAAATACTGTTTTGTTTTAAATTCAGTGTAGTGTCACCCTCTCGCAATGAATTGTGGGTAATATCAGCTGTTAGTGTTCGTAAAGCATCTCAGATAATAGTAGTAATGTCTATTTTCTGTTAGCGTGTTGCTGAAGAAGACAAGCTTTTAAAACACGCTCCAGTGAGTTTATTAGCATTAATGTTGAGATGTAACCTTTGACATTTTTCCACAGGGCAAAGTCAGTTTGCTCCATGAGTGAGTTCCAGCGATTGATGGACAGCTCCCCGTTCCTGCCCGACAAGAGCAAGCCTGGAGAGCACGAGCGGGATGATGTGACTCCGCCCCTTTCACCAGATGACCTCAAGTACATCGAAGAGTTCAACAGTAAGGGCTGGGATCTTCCCACGAGCTCCCTGGCTTGCCCCATTCCTGGTCCAGTTATCCCCCCTCCAGTGATGGAAGCCTGGGCTGAGAGGGCAGAACCACGAAGGGTGGAGTCCAGTTCAGAATCATTCCAGCCAGCCTCTTGGTACCTGACCACCAGCGCTACCCTGACCACAAACACCATGAGTAACCCTGAATACTGCCAGAAGTTTCCGCTCAGGGCAGCCCAGGGGGTCGAGCAGTTTGGGGTTCACATCCTCCATAGTCCCACAAGAGGGGAACGTTCTGCTCCGGTGCCCCCTGAGCAGGAGTACATGTTCTCCAAAGTGACCAAAGTTAAGGCAGGGGAGGTCGTGGGAGGTGCAGAAGAGGTGTTTGCAGGCAGGTGGCCGTGTGAAATGAGGACTCACTTGGAGGCAGGACTTAGGCCTGGAGAACGTCCATCGCTTTGTGCCGCTGTAGGTTACACCTCGTCTCTGGAGCTGGAGCTGTCACGCAATCTGAGCGACGACATGAAGGAAAAAGCGTTTTCCGTCCGGAACGCCATCCGGCCGTCTTCTGCGTCTGGTTCCAGCCCTCCGGAAAGGCAGCTACGAGATATGGCTTCTCAGACGAACGGTTTAACCACACGAGGGACGCAGACCACCCAGACCATCAGCGTGGGGCTACAGACAGAAAATCTTCGCACCCTCACCAGCAGTCCACACCGCTGTCTAACGCCCAAAGGAGGCTCCACCCCAATCTCCTCCCCTTCCAGGAGCCTCAGGAAGATGCAGTACTCTCCTGTCGTGCAGGCCAAGTTTGAACGTCCATGTTGTTCTCCTAAATACGGCTCGCCCAAGCTCCAACGAAAACCCTCTTCTAATTCAGTCAAAAATGACCAGCCTGCTAGCCAAACCCGTGTTCCTACCCCGACGGCCCAGCAACAAAAAGGCAACAATGAATCAGCTTGGGCTCGCTCCACAACCACCAGGGACAGTCCGGTGCACACCACCATCAACGATGGCCTCTCAAGTCTCTTCAACATCATCGACCACACGCCCATCGCATACGACCCCATGCAGAAGTTCAACAAGTCCCCCAGTCGCTCTCGTCCTGCAGAAGCGGGGGCTCAGGGGCCCACGGACCCCAAATCTCCCAGTGTTTGTGCTGCACAGGGGCCGTTGAGAAACTCCCGGGGCCGGTCCCCGAGCCCTGTGCAGCTGATTGTAGAAACACAGGGTGAGAAAACCCCAGAGGTGATTAGCATCAGACAGGATCTGTCCGCTCCACCAGGCTACACGCTAGCAGAGAACGCCGCCCGGATCTTGAATAAGAAACTGCTGGAGCAGAGCTTCAGAGAGGAGAGAAAGCTTTCAACTTCAAACACAGCTGCTCAGAACCGAACCGGCGACGCAGAGAAACCCGGGTGTCTTGAGGTAAATTCTATTATTTTACTATAAATTATTAACCTACACAAAAATGCCATGTTGAGATGTTGTTGCTCCTTCATTCAATAAAACATGATCTTACTTCTAAATGTTTCTTCTAAAAATTTGTTTGTCGAAAAACAAAATGCAGCTAAAAATGAGTTTCTTCAGAAATAGTAAACAAAAATGTGTATATTCACCATACACATTTATTTTAGATATTTAGTTGCAGATGTTGGTGGCTTTTTGAGACAGAGTTTGAGACTTTGATGAGATCTCTTCTAAAACTTCAGAGAGACATAAATGTTTTATTCAGGAGAAATATCTGATAAGTTGTACATCTCCATTTATTCTCCTTTACACTGATCTGTCAGTGAGGAGCAGATCTTATTCATACACCCAGTCTGTCTCATGATTTGTGAGGTTGTAATATTACAGTAGACGCTTGACTGCTTAATAAATCTTTTGGTTTACTGGAAGAACTCTGAACAACAACATGTTGTATAAAAGAATCAGTTTCATTGCCATGTGTGAGTTACTGCGTTAATATAAAACGCTGAACAACTGCAGCCTGAACAAACAGTGTGTGTGTGAACCGCATGCCATTTCACCCGCAATGCTAACATTAGCTTAATCGCGTGTAATGTTTGATGCTCATTGTTCCTTTGAGGTGAATCTGCTTATGTAAGCGCTTTAGATGCAGGAGATTCGCCCGCCTCCTTCTGTTCATCTGAGGATTAAAAACTGGCCTCACTTCAACGCACAAGACATTTGTCAAGAGACCGTCCGCCCCCGTCTGTGTGTATCATTACCCCTCGAAGACACATTTACCAACATTTGAGCAAAAATCTCTGATTAATGCATCAAATTTCAGGTTCTTTGTCACGTACGTGTTGCTGCAAGAATGAATCAGGGCTTTGTTATGAATCTGATACTAAACTGGGGGTGAGTTGGCAGGACATATAAGTAATAGTTTTTCATTTTCTCAATTTCTGGTGACTGTCTTTAGATATTTTGGAGAAACTGTTCCTGGCAGGTTTTTTAAGACTGACCTGTAGTTTGATTTTGTTGACGTTGTTTTTACAGATCAGATCTGTGGACACGCATCTGCATTGAACATCTTCGGTTCTGACCCGCTTGAGTGTGATGTGCTTGTGTGATTTTGATGAGTGTGTTTATCCTTGTTTTTCTGGGTTGTCCTCAGAACCATACTGTAGTACTAACCGCACCCTGGGGACTGTAACGCGGTCGCCGCGCTGTAAGTTGCATCGCTCTTCCTTGACCTTTGACCTCACCGTGGCCTCACTTGTGTTCGTCTCTGTGGTTTCAATGGATTTGTCTCACCGCATGCCACACGGTTTTCAGACACCGAATCACCGCTAGGCATTGTGGGAAATAACGTATCTGCTTGGTTGTGGTCACACTTTCTTTGTCCTCATGTAGGTGTGAGCATGCGCATCTTCTGATAATTACTGACACCATTAATAGCCAATTATCCAAAAAGCCATCTGATCTGATGCTAATAATTTGTGTATTTGTTTATAATCTAAAATGTAATTTGGTAGGATTGTACAAAAATCTAGACAGTTGAATATGATTTAAACATCAAACAAAGTATTATGATTTTGCATTAATGCATATGCATTTATGATTGAAACGTAAGTTTGGCTTCATTTAACTTACACATACGCATTAAAAACTATGTACAGTAACCTGCAGTTTTATGTTTCAAACAGAGATGGCAGTAAAGAGGCTAAGATACAGACTTTGTCTTAAACAAATACATCTCTGCTGTAATGACATTCAAGAACAGTTTTTAAATACTCCAGCATCTGTATGTTAAACTCAGATGGCTTTTTGAATAGTGTAACCATTTAGACTATTAATATATAATCACTTTTTCATTTTTCATAGGAACGTTGGCTGTATTGTTTGATGTGTTTGTACTGTTGTTGTTTTTGTTCATTGTAAATGTTTTTTTACAGTCCAACAAACCGCAGCAGCGCTCCAGATGAAGATGTTTCCTGTTTACCATGGTTATTGTCTCATGTTAACAGGATATGAGTCTTGCTGGCATGTTAGCAGCGGTCGTGGTGTTAGGGGCTGTTTTGGGCTGGTGTTAATGTTGGCTGTGCAAATTAACACCTGATTTTAACACCTGCTGCTAACGCTGGTATCAGCAATTCATATCTAACCGTGCGTCTCAATCTCAGTGTTAGTTCAGAATGTGTGTTTAACCTGGTTAGCGTAAGGGCTGTAACACTGTTGGTGAACTCATTGGTGTGTGTTCAACGAAGGCGAAGTTATTTTTTCAAACCTCAGGACTCTTATTTTTGTTCAAGCCTCAAAATCTCTGAAACATTCCTAAAATGTAAGACAGATTTAAGCAGACATTGTTAATCCCTGTTTTTAAATTATTCAGACAGGAGAAAAAAAACTCCAGCCGCAATCCGCCTCACACGCTAAATTCTCATTCATTTTTAATTTGTTATATCGCTCAACAAGAGTAAAGATTAAATGGAGCTGAAACTCTGTTTCCGCGACAGCAGAAGTTCGTCTGCTGAGCTCCTAAATCATAACAATTAAAGTACAACTGGAACAAAATTACATTCGGTATAAAACTGAAAATAAACGCTGCAGTGGTGATGAACAGGATACAGAAAACAAACATTTAAAGATATTGAGACATTGACTGAACATGATGTCATTCAGGTAGAATCTATGTCTCACTGGACTCTTTCAGAATGAATGAGGCTCTGGGTGTTTGGATGCAACATTATGGTTTAAAAGCTGATGTGTGTATTTTCCTGATGTAGGATTTGCCGCGGTCGCCTGTGGCTCCGCCTCTGGACTCCTGCTTCCTGCGTCCGGCCCGCCCGGCCAACCGCCGCCCCCCGTCTCGCTGGGCCGCCCACTCTCCGTCATCTTCCCCCAGCTACAGAGATCGTGTGGAGTTCCGCTTCCCGTCGCCGGTCAGGTCGGCTCAGTCCATTCCTGAGACAGAGGAGCCCGGTTAGGAATTCTCCCATCATCCAGTCTAGATTCCAGCCTTTCCTGGGTTTCCATTCTTTTCCCTCTTTTTCCAAACCTGCTCGTTTATCACGACCATCTGTTTTCTGTGTTGGACTGAAGCGAAGACCCAGCCCAGCTTGTTCCTGTAATAGGCTGTGTTTAGAATGGGATACTAGCGTACTACTTACTGCACAGTATACACTGTATACTGCCTACTGACTTTTACATAGTACACAGAACAGTGTGCAGTTTGTACCTATAAACATTTTAAAGAATGATGGCTTTGTTATCACATGACCTCACTACATTGCATGTTTAGAGTCATTTTAATTCAAAACAACATTTGGTTCATTTTAAGTTATTTTGGTTCATTTTAATAATTTTTTCAATTATTCAAATTATGTAAGTACCTAAAAGTTTGAGATTCTGGTCAAATAATGGTCTAAGAATGAGGCTGAGGCGTGTGGTTCATTGGTCACAGCAATTGGACGTTTACAGCAATGCATTTTGGGAAACATTTGTTACTACTCAAATGTAGAATGTCATCTGTGTATTCCATGCATACAGGAAGTTTTGCTTCTCGCTAACAAGGTTAGCATTTAAGTTTGCTATTCCAAACCGAGCCAATACGTTGTACGACGGTTCTGTTGTGTCCTTTCCTGTCTCCTGTTCCAGCCTGACCACACACACACACCGCCTGAGTGACGGATCCATCTAGAACTTTGTAAGAACAGTTCGACTGCCCTGCCGCTAGGGGGCAGAGTTCTGCGAGCACCAGCTAAACTGACCTATTGAAAACAGTTCTAGAACTTTTAGAAATATCAAGGACCTGGAATGTACCAACGCAACACCAGAAAGTCTCATAAGAGGTGCCTACACACGTGAGCCGTCCGTGTGTGTCACTGTACATGTATGCAATACATACGACTTTTATATGTGTTGGTCATGAAACAGCTTTTTTCAGACGTTCTCAAAACTGGACAGTAATAATATTTGTCGGAACAGCATAAAAGTTTACATGTGTTTAAGTTTTTCTCGTTTGGGATGGGAGCGAATGTCATTTGTTAAATTATGTTCCGTGTACAGTGTATACTTTATAAAACTATTTTCTTAATTTCAGTAAACTTTACATCCCATTTCTGTTTGTACCCTTTGATGCTTGAAAAAGACTCAGATGTATTTGTAAGAGAATTAGATAAAAAACTAAATGAAAAAAACAAACTAGTTCGACAGGGACGAATGATACATGATGTCAATCATACTAATGTATTTAAATGTAACATCTGAATGTTTAACACAATTCCACGATGACAGGAGAGTTTGATAATGATTATGCACATTTACCAAGTCAAAAAAACCTTAAGGAACACGTACATAATTCTAAACAATTGTCATAACGTTGCATCGTTCCTGTTTTTAAATTATTAGTAGCTCATTTTTTTAACTAAACAGTGCAGGAGTATTTAGTTAGTGAAAGACTGAGTTTATGAGTGGTTGTCTTTTGTTAAACACCATTTATGTCTAGAATTCATGGTTTAACACCACAAACAGGTTAAAGCCGTGCTAAGCGTTAACTTGGGTTTAAAAACATTAACCCAGGGTTTAACAAACACGTGTTGTAGGTCATCTGTGAGCGAATATATTGCAATCAAACCATCTCATAATGTTCCTTTAAGATGGAATCCGAGTTCAGATTGCTGAAGGAATTTTGTACAGTTCCTGCAGGAGGTTTTGACTTGAGTTGGACAGCGTTGTGCAAACACCACATTTGATATGCATGCCTTCCAACTCTAGCACTTTAGTGCATGTGCTACGATGCTGTTGTACTTTGTGATACTTTGCTCATACACACACAGAACGCTGTGTGTGGCTCTCTCGATTTGTCTTTTTTTGAATGGTCTTGCCATCAACTTTGCATTGATACAGTAAAGAACACTTTATAGGTCCATTGTACCTAATAACTCTCATATTTGTATAGCTGTTATTATGAATTATAATGTTTCTTTTACTGAAAAAAGGAACAATTCTGTTTTAAATGACGTCACTGTCTAAAGTCCAATGATAGCGTGTGTTTAACTGGTAATAAACTGAATGTGTATTTAACAAACCAACACCTCGCTGTTATTAATTCTGTTACTTACAAAACAAGTGTGATGATGTGAGATGCTTCTGTAATAACACCATCATTTACTTACATTTACCATTATCCTAAATTATTACTAAAGTTACTACTAAAGTATTTCATACAAATGTTTTATCATTTGATCTTTTTCATTTCTGTCATAGATGTAAGTGTGTGTGACTCTGATTCTGTTACTGAACGGCCTCTCGTCATGTTTCTGAAAGCAAAATCTCATTTAAGTCTCGACTCAGCTCTACTTTAGCCGTAAGTCAATTAGTAAAATCTCATTTTCTCTCATTTCTATTCATTCAACTCTCCCATTTGTGTTTTTAGACTCGCATCTGTGAAAGTGGGAGCAAAACATGTCGTGTCAATCTTACTGGTCACCATTAGCAAATCCCTGCCGGATCACAATAATCCAATCTGTGCGGAGGAGAGTCTGCAATCAGATAAGTGAAGATTGCATTTCACGTGGATTTATAAAGGAGCTCGGAGTGGGAGTTAGTAAACAGGTGTTTTCTCTTTATCTAAGAGTGACTTTCTGATAAAGGAGCAACTGCGTCTGTCTGTCTGTCCAAACTGTAGCTCTGCATAGTTCATCTTCTCATTATTTACTCAACATTATGTTAACATTATGTAAGCTTTTATGTTAACACTGTTTAATAGTATTACACGCAAGGACAAGAGTCTGTATTTCTCCTTTATCAGAAGTCTGAGGCTGTATGTCACAGTGGTGTGTGTGTGTGTGTGTGTGTGTGTGTGTGTGTGTGTGTGTGTGTGTGTGTGAGAGAATGACAGATGGCACAGACACTCTTGGCACACTTGTTAAGACAGGGTATGTGTGGGGGGGTGCTTGCCAAGACCACTGTTGTCATGGTAACCACATCCCTGCAGCTCAAGGTGATGTCATGATTTTTGGAAGCACAATTCTCACGTTGCCTTTGTTGTGAAATCACACGAAAACTCTGTTGTGTACGTCTCATAAACAAATGACTTGCATAATAGACTTACATGTAAAATATATAATATTCTGTTGTGTTTAATCACTCCAACGCATCAAGAAAATACGTCTCATAAAGCCGGTAAGCTCATTACATAACATCTTTACTCCAGCATGCACTGGGCAATATTGTCTTAACGTAACCCAAATCATACACAATGATGTAACAACGCTTTAGATATGTACTTTAGATTCCCACAATAGATTTATAAGCTCTTGTTGCATTAAATTGACGCATCTGTTGCGATGGAGCTTAACTGGAAAAAATACAATCAGACCCTGAACAAAATCTTTAATGCAGAACATGAGTGTAATCTT
>JBAJNP010009445.1:1060-18154 GCA_036877545.1 Yasuhikotakia modesta
ACTTTCACTTTAATGTCTCTGTAGGTTGCATTCTGTATTTTAAAAGCTTATTTTTAATACATGAACATATTTTTACATGAACAATACATTTTTAATGTTGTTTTGTGATGTTGTTTTAGTCATGTTATTTAGTCTTACATGCTAACTGTCATGAACATGAACTTGAACTAGTTGTTATTTCAGTTCTGTTGTGTGCAATAATAATGTGTTTTAGCCATATAATCTTTATTTAGTTCTTGCCTCTTTGTACAGCTTTGTATAGTTCTTGTGTGAACTGTAGATTTTAAATTCGTCAGAATATTAGATACTATTGAAGTTTATGCTGTTTTGAAATGATTTGTATTTAGACACGTTCCTATTTTCCTCTGTAGTTCATGATTTAGTTATTTGATTAGTTAGTAAAGTTTGCTAAATAAAATAACTCTGTAGTAGGAAAAAGTCCTGTATTTTATTCCTTGCACAAGTTTTAACAAAATGTAACAATTATACACAGTACACAACAAATATCAACAAATAGCAATGAAAGATACTGGTGCAAAAACACAGAAAACCGAGTGTAAATTTTGCATTGGAAAAGTTATTGTGTGAAATGATCATATTAATTTTTCAATCAACTGCAAAGTGTATTTACAAATAAACTTTGATTTAATAAATGAGGAAAAATAAAATTACATACACAACATATTGTTTAATTCTAAAGATGTTTAAATTTATTTAATTTTATTTTACAAATTATTTTTCAATCTATGCTAAAGTTGCAATGTCCAACTTTTTTGGTTAAAAATTAAACTCTGCAACTGTACATTTATAGTGATTTCAGCTGTCGGCTCTGATTCCACAGAAAATGTGTTTTTACTTTCATTCATCTTTTAATTGACACCTTTGTAAACAGAAAGAATCGTTGCTTATTCTGTTTACAGCCGTTAATTAAAATGTATACTTCATCTCCAAAAAAAAATTACTTTGCAGTATTAAGACTATCACTTACTTACTGCAACATTAAAACTGAAACTGAAATTTGCAAGACCGTCTTTCTTCATATTATATTAGTCTGACACAATTAGTTCTGATGCAACAAGAACATTTCTGGTGTCATCTGCCATTTCATTTAGTCCTCTATTCAGCAGGTAGTGCACACTGGCCACAGAAGCACCGGCTGCTGGTACACCTCCCCCGGGAAGAAGAGCTATTACTGTCCCCATTGTCTTTACTGCAGCAAAAACTGGTTCAGACAATATATCAATCACAATAGCTTCACTGACGCCATCTTTGAATCGTGATTTTTTAGCAGCTTTCAGAAGGTCTACTGGTTTGTTGACCCTTTCTGACAGCACATCCATGGCATCATCTGATAAGCCAAATCCTGTAAAAACTTGTTGGAAGAAATTCTTTATGATGCCATAATCACAGCCCAGTGAAACTCCTGGAATGGGGACAAAGGCTCCCAATCCAGACGCAAAAGCATTGAGCCAAATCATTTTCATGAAGTAAGTTTTCTTCTTTGTCAGGGCCTCAGAGGAGTAAACTGGCAGAGATTGAATGAGAGCAAATCTTTTGTTCTCAGGGAGTTCTTCCTCAAGAGTGTTGACCAACTTCTGGAAGTCATATTTTTCCAAATGAAATGAAGACACTAGGAATACTTTGGGTTTTCGGACCTTCTGCAGGTTATTTTCACAATCTTCACGAATAATGTTGAGCATCTTCTGCTCATCAAAATCTCTTTTCTGTTTCTCAGCTCGGATATCATTGTCAATTTTATTGCGAATAAAATAAAACAGCTTCTTACTTTTCTGAATGGCCTTGGCTAGATCTATGTCATTTTCCCTGAATCTCTCAGAGGTCACTATAAGAAAGAAATCATACATTTTGAAATTAACATCTTTCAGATAAGTCTTCGCTTTAAATTTTGGACTGCCAATTCCAGGCAGGTCCCAGATATTCACATGTGGCATAAAGGGGTGTGGATACATCTTTGGTTTCATGGTGGTTTCAGTCGTTCCTGTGGGAGCTGCTCTGGGATCATCAATTCGAAGACCTCTCAGGGCATTGACAAAAGTGGACTTCCCTGCTCCTGTCATCCCAGTTACAGCGATGTTAAGTGTAACGTTCTCCAACTCCTTCAGTTTATTTTTAAGTTTGTTGCCTGTTTCTGCAGGTTTAGATTTAAGCAAGTCTTTTAATTCAGGATCAAGGGCGTCTGAATTATCAGGTTCTGTATTCTTGCTGATGTCAGAGAGCATCTCATAAGATACTGCATAAAGATTTTTAGCTTTGACATCTTCCTCAGGCTTTTTGATGTCATTGTCTGTAGTTTCATTCAAAATTTTAGGTTCCACATTTTCTTCCTTCATTTTCAGTTTCCTCAGCATGACCGTTGGACTAATCTTTGGGCTGAAAGTTTCTGATGTAGTGGATGAGGATTCCGATTGGGTGGAGGCATCAGTCTCATCAAGAAGATTTGGATTATCTGTCATGGTGCCTCTACAAAGAAAGTAATGATAATAATCCAAAAACAAAATAATATTATATTAATAGAGAATCTAAACAATGAAATGTGTTGCCCTTAAGGCACTATTCCATTAGTTTGCTTTAATTGACAAAGTCAATTATAAAGTTTTTATATGCTGTTTTGTGTTTTTTTAATTTTGTATGCTCCTGAAGATCAAAAATATCTTAAAGGATAGCAGAATTTTAAACCCACCACAGTATGTCCAGAACACTCTGCTCTGCTTTGGGAAGCTGAAACATGAACATGAAACTGCTGCAACATGTACACACACACACACCCCTCAAATGATTTAGTAAATTCAGAAAGATGAATACAAATATTATATACAAATGTGTTGTCATAGTAAATTGTGGCATTTATTTTACATATACACCCCAATCTAATCTTACCTTTAAAAAAGAGTTGAATAGAACGGTCATTGCAATAGCAGATGTGCAGTATGAACTACTTTGAAGGAGAGTAAGATTTTATTGGACAACAGGGCGTGTCTTACTTTAAGAACTTCCTCCTGAGGGAAAGCTAAAGGCATGTAGATGATTATTGCTTGTGTGCTTGTGTGTGTGTGTGAAATCCACAGAGATAAGATGGTCAAATGATTGTGATGATGGTGTGCAAGCAATTACTAGTATACCTGTAATATCCCATATATATTTGTATTGCAGCTTTATTTTAAACCCAAACCTGACAGTCAGAACTTTTAATGCACAGTTAAAATACAAACATGAAAACAACAGAAAGCTTAAAAAAACAACAAGGAAATGGTTTGACATATATTCATCAAAGGCAAGAGGGAATTATGGGTAATTTTTCTCGAATGGCTTAGAGGCTGAAACCTGTGACAGAAGGAAAAACCAAAACATTCCAGAAATGATCACTAAACGTCAGTCATGTGGCTCACTTCATACATTAATTCAGGTAAAATACAAAACATTAGAATTATTATAAAAAAATCACTAACTAACATACTAGATGCTGAATTTACTCATTTTATGTTTACAAATTTTGTTCAGGGTTTAGATACCTTAGATACCATAAGGATTTGTTATGAGGATATTGTTTGTACATGTAACCCTTAGATATCATAAGGGTTTATTATGAGGTTTAGATACCATTGATACTGAAAGTCCACAAAATGTATTGAATGTTGTTTTTCAGGTTACGGTATTTCTCACATGAAAGTTCTTTTAAGAATCATTGCCCAAAAATATCCCCACAAGACAGTAAAATGATTGATGAATTTTCCAGTCATTGTTCGGAATGTGGTTTGCATGTCTGCTAGTTACTAGGTTCATTAAAGACAAATATAATTTTTATTTTAATGTTATAATAATATAATGTAAGAATAGAATTGAGTTTTTATTTATCTGGTTATCACATGCTGGACATATTTTACATGTCAATGGATTTTAATTCAAAGATAAAGAACCACCAGAATTCTTCTTTGATTAGATGTAGCGATATGTGGTGTGTGTATGTATGTACAACCAAATAGCATACTTGTATTTTTGTAAGCTAAATGTTTTAGGCCATTAAAAACCTGACAGAAATTCATCTAGAGCCAAGTGGAATTCTGTGCAGTCATAATGAACAGTCACTTGTGTGAACCAGTGCTAACACACTCTACATGTTCTGCTATTTCAATTCTGTCTGAAAAACAGCTCAGCAGAGAAGGGGCCACCACAACATATACATTGACAATAAACTGCAATAAAATGAAATAAAATATATACATTTTTTAAACTAAACATAATAGTAAGCAGACTCAGTAATGTTGATACAATGCCTACAAAACTGTAAGTTTGCACTTTCAATGTTTTGGTTACTTAATAGAAACGCTGAGGAAATGTTCTTGCAACCTAGGGTTGGGGCAGTTGTGGCCAACTGGTTAGTTTGTTAGGCTTGTAATGATAAGATTGCTGGTTTGATTTACATGCTGGCAGGCAGCCTAAGACACCTAACCCCTGAATGCTCCCTGAACAATAGAGATTAAAAAAAAACTGAAACAGTCTATTTTTAGCAGCAGCTGAGCACAAATAAACAGATGAGTATTTGTTATCAATCACTCTGTATACAGCCAACTTAAAGTTTTGAACTTGCAGATCATTTTGAATGATAGATATTAATACTCATTTCTTATGTGATCTGTTGTATTTTAATTGAACAGAATGTACAGTAACTACTACAGATGTTTTGTATTTAGACACATAATTTCCTTTTATTTGTTATTGCAGAAAACATTCTCCAAAACAACTTACAAATTAAGACATTTTATTTGATCAAATCATTATTTACTGTATAGAAATAAAAACACCATTAAGTATTTCTGTTATATTGAAAACATTTTTCTGTTAAGACACAGCAATATTAAAACATATTTTGACACCAGTTCTGACAGAATAAGAACATAGTGTTTAGCAAGTAGCCAACAGACAACAACAGCGCCCCTTGCTGGTAATGCTCTGCCTGACAAAAGAGATGTTAGTGTCTTTACTTTTGCGATGTCTTTTGCTCAACAGTGACGTCTAAATGATGGTTCTGAAATTATCAATCACAATAGCCTCACTGACTCCATGTTTGATTTTGTTGTACTTTGACAGCGAATCCATTGGCGCATATGATAAACCAAACCCTGTAATAAGGTATTAAACTAAATTCTTTATGACATCATAATCACAAACAAGTACATTCATAATTTTACATGAATTCATTTGGCGGACAATTTTATCCATTGCAACATATGATAAAGTAATACAAGTAACATTGTTATTGTTATATACATTATTTACATCTTTCAAGACTATGAGACACATTTACTGAAATATCATTTGTAAGCCCTTCTTCTTACACATTAGTCTGACACAACAAGTTCTGACACAATAAGTACATTTTTTATGTCCTCTGCCATTTCATTTAGCCCCTTATTTAGCAGGTAGTACACACTGGCAACATCAGTGACCTTTGCTGGTAACGCTCCCCCTGGCAAAATAGATATTATTCTCCTCAGTATGTTTGCTATAAAAACCACTCGTTCAGACAACATATCAATCACAACAGCTTTACGGACTCCATATTTAAATCGTGATGTTTTAGCAGCTTTCAGAAGGTCCACTGGTTTGTTGACCCTTTTAGACAGCGTCTCCATGGCATCATCTGATAAGCCAAATCCTTTAATGACTTGTTGAAAGAAATTCTTCAAGATGCCATATTTACAGGCCAGTGACACTCCTGGAATGGGGACAACTGCCCCCAATCCAGCCGCAAAGGCATTGAGCCAAATCATTTTCTTAAAGTAAGCTTTCTTTTTCCTCAATGACTCATTGGAATAAACAGGCAGAGATTGAATGAGAGCAAATCTTTTGTTCTCAGGAAGTTCTTCCTCAAGAGTGTTGACCAACTTCTGAAAGTCATATTTTTTCAATTCAAATGAAGATATTAAAAATATTTTGCCATTTTTGACTTTCTGCAGATTATTTTCACAATCTTCACGAATAATGTTGAGCAACTTCTGCTCATCAAAATCTCTTTTCTGTTTCTCAGCTCGGATATCATTGTCGATTTTATTGCGAATAAAATAAAACCGCTTCTTTCTTTTCTGAATGGCCTTGGCTAGATCTATGTCATTTTTCCTGAATCTCTCAGAGGTCACTATGAGAAAGAAATCATATGTTTTGAAAGTAACATCTTTCAGATAAGTCTTCGCTTTAAATTTTGGACTGCCAATTCCAGGCAGGTCCCAGATATTCACATTTGGCATGGAGGGGTGTGGATACATCTCTGGTTTCATGGTGGCCTTGGTCGTTCCTGTGGGAGCTGCTTTGAGATCATCATTATGAAGACCTCTCAAGGCATTGACAAAAGTGGACTTCCCTGCTCCTGTCATCCCAGTTACAGCGATGTTGAGTGTAACGTTCTCCAACTCCTTCAGTTTATTTTTAAGCTTGTGTGATATTTCTGCAGGTTTAGATTTAAGTATGTCCTGTAATTCAGGATCAATGGCATCTGAATCATCATCGGTTTCCTCAGTATTGCTGATGTCAGACAGCATCTCGTGAGAGGCCACATAAATATTTTTTACAGCTTTGGTTTCTCTTTCAGGCTTTCTGAAGTCATTCTCTTTAGTTTTATTTAAACTTTCAGGTTGTGGATTTTCCTCATCTATTTCCATTCTTTGATTTGTTGTTGGAAAGCTGGTATGTGGTGAATGAGCTCTTTTGTCTTGTACACTTTCTTCACTCAGTGTGGGTGATGCATTTGGTGATGGTTGTGATGTTTGGATTGAGACAAAAGTCTCATTATAAAGATTGACCAAATCTGTCATGGTAGCTCTATAAAAAATTATAATATCAATTATTATATCAATGAGTTATTTTTAAACACAGAAACTTAATTTAAGGATTAGGAGTTAATATCAGATTTTTTAAAAATTTCATTTTAAAGTGTATTTAGTGTCTTTGATTAYTAGTTATTTCTTTACTCATATATAATTTTGCTTACGAGCAGAAACTCATTATTTTAAGCTTAATTCTTTGAAGCTCGGCTGTTCCTCAGATGTTTTCAGAGGCACAAAATAAAAATGAGTTTTTGATAATAAATGTTCAGTCATACTGCACATAAATCACTGCTGAAGACATCCTGTTATGTTATTGTACAAAATGCTTTTATCTACAATTCTTAAGTATTTATCACTTTAAAGAATCTTGTAAGTGTTAAGATGTAAGTAACATTAACATAATACATTTTTATCATTTGCTTATTTGCAAAGTTATAATATATAATAAATATGCTGGCATGTGTGTAAATTTACTCAAATACATGCAACACAAACTATTCTTACCTTTGAGTAAGAGTTGAATAGAACTGACAATATCAATAGCAAATGTGCAGTATGAACTATTTTAAGAGACCATAAAGGTTTTATTGAACAGTATGTGTGTCCTACAAGAAGAACTTCCCCCTGACAGAGAGTTTATGAAAAATGCACATCATTCTTGCTTATATATGCGTTAAGGGTAAAATTCCACAGCTAGAATGCTATTTGCTAATGCTCCAATTTGCTTGTGATGTGCATAAGCAATCATATGTGATGTGTGCAAGCAATTAACAGTGTATGTGTAATATGCAATTATATAGTTGTATTGCAGCTGTAATCTAACCCAAACCTAACAGTAATGCAGAACTACTATACAAACGTAAAATCAACAGGAGGCTTAAAAACAACAAGGAAGTGGTTTGACATATATTCATCAAAGACAAGACAGAATTGTGGGAAATTCTCTAAATTATTCTCATATGCCTTTAAGGCTGAAATGTACGTGACAGAATGAGAAAGCACGATATTCTAGAAGTGCTTACTAAATCTCATTCACACCGCTTACATTATACATTAATCAATTTGTTTTAACTCTATTTATCTTATATTTAAATTAAAGAAAAAAGATTACTTAAATATTACTATAAATATTACAATACTATCAATAAAAGGAACTCAAAGACATTTCATACTTATAGCACAAAGTTGTGCATTTAAAAAAAATCCCCCCCAAAAAATATTGCTGAAGACATTAAAATAATCCAGTCGTTCACATTTTTGTATGTTGACTAGTTAACAGGGTTGTGCATCTCAGCACCAGGAATTCATTACATTTAATAAAACAGAGAAAAGTTTAACACTAGGTGACTTTATGACAATTGTTTACTTGTATTTACTTGTATTTTATAAACTCCTATAATTAGGCCATTAAAAGGAAAATCCACCTTCATGTGTGACAACAGCCAACTTTGAATATGACCAATTTTTACAGTCATACTGTAAACCAATGCTAACACACTATATAGTTTTTGAAGGATAAATAAACATTGTCATAAACTCAAACACCCACATACAGATACACAGAACACAGCAACCCAGACAGGAATACACAGGATCGGTCCACCTGCAGAAATGATAGATCATAAAATAACTTCTCTTCTGTGCTTCTATCTACTTATATTTCATTAATATATCTAATCACATAACACAGAGAACTCCCCTCACCTTTAACTCAGTAACTACCCCAGAGAAAGAATGCATGCTGTTCCCAGAAGGAAATAGCATTCCATTGCTTAGCCAAACTGCAGAGGCATGAGACCAGACCAGACTGAGAAATGATACCCTTCTAAAGAGGGAAATTGTCAACACATTGTCAACACTGTCTAAGTGACATTAACACATAGTTTGTTAAAGGTGACCTTTAAAAGGATTCCAGAAAACTGGTTGCCATAAATACTGGATGACTTATTTTTATAAACAATACACTATTAAACAATACACTGAGCCCAAGGATATGGATGCTTATACTTACAGAATGCTTTTAAAAATGCATAATTTTTTTTTTAATTTTGTAACTCACACAGTTATAGACCATTTATAAATTTCGTTTAATTTTATTCAATTATACTGGATCCTGCTTTAATCTTCCTGTAATTGTTATGAGCCCTCAGGCCCCTGTGGGGTCCTTGAATCATTTTTAGCCATTACAAACAAAAAAAAGAATTCATCTGCAGAAACGACATGTCTTGAACAAGTAAGTAATAATAACAACAGATTAGCACTTTATACACAACTAGGCAGTTACCTGACTATTTTTTATAGTTTTTTTGTTCATTTTACAATTACTTTGTTATTTTTGTAACAAAGTACAAAAATATTTTGTACAATATTTTGTACATATTTTGTTATTTTTCTACTTACAAATTAATTTGTGGGTTGCTGTGTTCTGTATGTGGGTGTTTGAGTTTATGACAATGTTTATTTATCCTTAAAAAAATATATAATGTGTTAGCATTGGTTTACAGTATGACTGTAAAAATTGGTCATATTCAAAGTTGGCTCTTGTCACACCTGAGGGTGGATTTTCCTTTTAATGGCCTAATTACAGGAGTTTATAAAATACAAATACATTGAATTATACAGTTATACTTCTTGGGAGTCAGTATTTGTATTGTTGGCATCTTTGTGCTTTTTTTGTTTTACAGACATTTTTGCAATAATTCCACTTTATGCAATATGTCTAAACATGCCCTTTTTCTTCATTAATATATAACTACTTTATTTTCCTACATGCTGCCTCACCTGGAAAATCTTGAGCAATTATTTTATGTGTATTTATGCTGTGAGAAAACAACATATGTGAATCAGCTGAACCCAAGTCCCAGATGTTACTCTACACAAATCATTCCACATTCACTGATATTTCTCAAAGGTATTGCATGTGAATGGCTGTTTGAATATATCAAGTTGTATCACATAACTTACAATAAAAAATACAAATAAAAATAGTTACAATTAGCCCCAGTCTATGCCCTGCAAAACATTTTTGCTGCCTTATTATTTTTTAGTCAAATTAGCTGTGCATTTCAACTTAAAATTTACAATACTGACTGGTGTTGTTGTAACTTGTTGTTGTTGTAACTTGCTTATATTTTATGTGGGTTAATATAAAAAAAGTTGTCATGACTTATTGATTACATACTTTTTACAGTGTATAATAATGTAGAAATATTGAGATGAAGAGAATTACCGACCCCTGCAGCATGCAGTTCTACATTGCTTAGACAAGAAACAGACCACATCCTAAAACCTCTGCGGGAAAACATAGAATAAAAGCAGTTTTTGAACTGTAAGACTCCATTTCAAACAGAAAAACTTATTGTTAATAATATATATTATATACTTAATATATAAACATAAATATTTTAATAGAATGTGCTTGTCGATCTATGCTTTGATTCCACAATTTATTGTGTATAATCAAAGTATTATCAAAAGAGTCGGCTAAGAACTAAAAGTTGTGTTCAAAAGTGTTTCAAAATACGCAAATACTAAACGCAATACTAAACGATTTAAACAGAAAAAGTTCTAGCAGAATATTAGTTTTGACCGTTCACACAAAATAGAGTCAATATTCAAGGTCCTTGAATTTACTCAAAACGCAGCATGTGGGTGTTTCCCATGTTAAAGTACAAATGCAAAAAAACAAAACAAAACAGATTTTGCTTTGAAATAATACTTAATGTAAATAAAAATAATGAAAAATAATGTAAATAAAAACATTCAAATATGTATAAAGATATTACATATTAAACACATATAACTACAATATCTGAATTAATCAGAATTTAATAAAGTTGTTTTTAAGCAGGAAGCAAAACAGGAATACAATAGAACTTCAAATTAAAAGTCTGTTTAAAAGTCTTAAAACAGCTCTTAACTGTGAGAGGCTCAGAAGAATCTTTTGGTTTACTTTTTGCTGAAGATGTACTAATTTTACAACAAGTATCAATCTTCACAAATCTGTAATGTGTGACTGTGAATATGTGATTTATAATTCACATATGTAAAATGCATTAAATGAAATGTGCAATTTATATCCAGTCCAGCTGTTTAACTACTCAACATGATTGAATAAGTATTAGTATTACATTGCTAAAGCTTTACAATCATAATTCAATCGTTGATCATAATTTTAATAAAGACAAATCAGTTTAAATATCTGATCTAATATTCTAAAGTTGTACCAAGCATTTACTTCTGAAGTATTAAAAGCATGTATTTTTAAGTAAATGTTTTGACTTTGTGAAGATTGAAATGTACAATATAAATAGAAAATATTATCTAATTAACAAATAGTTGCATTAATCAGAAATACTGCAATAAGTTAAGAACAAAAACATTCAAACTTGTGTGTGACATTTGGCCACAAATGTGTTGTCATGTTTGTTAGTGTATAAAGTACAACACAATACAGTAAGACTTAAAAATATATTTTCAGAAACAAATATCATGTTTTCCTGGGGTAGCTGTCCCTAAGTCAGGAACAGCTACAGATGAATTTACTGAGTGAGAAAAAAGACAGCTGCTCAGAGCCTGTTTAGGGGGAAAACCTGCTGTCAAGGTTATGAAACCAAAAACATGCATATTCAACACAGCTGCTGGGCCTTGCTGGTACAACCCAATATTAATGTATCTACACACTATCAACAAAAATGAATATATATAGATTAAAATGAATACATAATAACCAAATTAAAAAAAAATGTGTACATCTCAAGACCGTGTTAGGTTTTATATAAATACAAATCACTAGCTTACATGTTCTAAAGCATAAAATTGTCCCAGGCTAACTTATATTTGACTATACTATAATATATTCTAGTATAAAGTATACAATACTATATTATAGTATAGTGTAGTTAAAGGCCATAGAGTGTCATTCTATTCTCAGCAACCGTGCAATGCTTACAATTTATCATGATGTAATATCGTACCTATTCAAGGACACAGAATACCACGTTATTATTTAATTTGGTCTTTAGGAAATGAGTCTTGATTGGTCGTTGACAAACCATCTGGGCGTGGATCTGGGCACTAATTTCACTTTTTTCCTAATAAATACTGCAAATGTGAAGCAAGAAGATCATCGAACAGGTTCAATCAGCAGTCATGAAGTCTTTGGTGTTCCTGGTGCTCCTTGGAGCTGCTTGTGAGTGGAAACAGCGCTCAACACAATTTTACTTGTGACTACTGTCCTTTTGGTTCTTCTTGTCAATATACTGACAATTGTCTTTCATTTCTGCAGTTGCTCTGGATGATGACAAGATTGTTGGTGGATATGAGTGCCAGCCCCATTCTCAGCCCTGGCAGGTGTCTCTGAACATTGGCTACCACTTCTGCGGTGGCTCTCTGATCAGTGAGAACTGGGTTGTGTCTGCTGCTCACTGCTACAAGTCGTAAGTAACAAGTTTACAAATTAGTTTAATTCTGTGAGTTTACAAATGACAACATTTACAAATTAGTTTAATTAGTTAAATACTGTGTTTGACTCCTCTAGACGCATTGAGGTCCGTTTGGGCGAGCACAACATTGGCATCACTGAGAACACAGAACAGTTCATCTCCTCCGAACGTGTCATTCGTAACCCCCAGTATGACTCCTGGAACCTCAGTAATGACATCATGCTGATCAAACTTAGCAAGCCCGCTGTGCTCAATGCCAACGTGCAGCCTGTGGCCCTGCCCACATCTTGTGCTCCCGCTGGCACCATGTGCACAGTCTCCGGCTGGGGAAACACCATGAGCCCCAGTGAGTACAGGCCTGGTGATGTAATTTACTCTGAGCCATCATCATTAAGCAAAATAAAATTTATTCAGAACTTATTGACAATAGACTTTCATAGCACCTAAAATTCATTAGTTTCATATGTTTTCATATGTTCACAGCTGCTGATTCTGACAAGCTTCAGTGTCTGCAAATTCCCATCCTGTCCTACAGCGACTGCAACAACTCCTACCCTGGAATGATCACAGACTCCATGTTCTGCGCTGGATACCTGGAGGGTGGAAAGGACTCTTGCCAGGTGAAGGATGACAGACACAGAACTTGATGTTGTGGAACATTTACCACAAACAGCAAATCCATTGAACCACAAGTTGTATCTGACGCTATTTACCAATCATGAGTTCTTTGTTTCTCTCAGGGTGACTCTGGTGGCCCTGTGGTCTGCAATGGCCAGCTGCAGGGTGTTGTGTCCTGGGGTTATGGTTGTGCTGAGAAGAATCATCCTGGGGTCTACACCAAGGTAATACAGCAACATTTAAATAACATTTTTAAAGTATGTAATTGCTTTTCTTAACTGAATGACAAACCTGAAAAAATGGAATCATCAAATTCTCTTTCTTCAAGGTCTGCATTTTCAACCAATGGATCGAGGACACCATGAATTCATACTAAAGCAGCCAAAACACACTTTTAGCCACATGTCACATGTAATCTCCAATTCTGCAATCTATCAATAGTCTTTTGTATTGGGGAGAAAAACCTGTGTGAAAATAAAAGCATTGGAAAACATTTTGTCAAACTGTCAGATTTCTTCAGCTAAAATTGCTGACAAAGTTAATATTTACGGTAACACAAACAGCAGATGGTATTGAAATAACTGTAAACACATTATACAGATGACTGCTAATACTACCAGGTGCCAGCAAATCATTTTATCCTTATAAAATGACATCTTTACACAGCAAAATAATGTGCTTTAACTGTAAAATCTTTTATCCTTTTATTTTGCACAGTTTGAACTTGGAAAACAAAATGTAACAATTTTTACACTAACTTTGAAGACAGTTTTCAGAGGTTAAAAATAATTACTTAAAGAGACCATTATTTAAATTTTGCACAAAGACTTTTCTGTTGGTAATATCTGTTTAAAATGCTTGTTGCATTACATTCCAATGGTGACAGTTCAAAAATGAACAAAAAACATTTAGTGTGTTTACATCTACAGAGCTTTGGAAGACATTAATTTATTCTTTTATTGTCATTAATGCTTGGAAGTCAAATATTGTTCCATCCTTTCAAAAATGAATTGTTAAATTGGTCAGCATTTACAAATATGTTATGTGAACCATCTGGTAAATTAGATGTGCACTATATAAAATAATATACACCCGAGTTATCTGGAAGACAAATAAGACAAACATGCTCACATCTGAAATAGTTTTTGATCCAGGTAAAATATATAGATGCTGGCCAATAATCCTCCTGTGTAAATAAGTACCTTCTGTTTCTACTTTCTATCATGTTATACTGGATCACACTGTAAAACTGCCAGGAACAGCTACAGAATGAATCACACAGTGAGAAGAAAGACAGCTGCTTAAAGCTTGTTTAGGGGAAAAAAACTGCTGTCAAGGTTATAAAGCCAAAAACATGCATATTCAACAGCACAGCTGCTGGGCCTTGTTGGTACAACCCAACATTAATCTACTGTTTCATCCACACTCAAAAATAATGCATGCGATGAATACATAATAACCAGCCTTATATATTTTCTGCAGTTTGTACATCTGAATTTTAATATTTTTAGTATTTCTCTTCCAGATATACATATTTGCCAAATATCATTCTTATCATTTGGTAGCATGTCCCATAGTGCTTGCCCCACAATTTATTTTATAAGTAGTTAAGCTAAAATAACAGTACACATCCTAACTTGTGCGCTAAAGCACACCACGTCTTATACTAAGCAAAGGCATATACTATAGATGGCCATTATTTTCTGTGCACTTGACGTATATACAAATAATCATGATCTGATATTGTACCTATTCAAGGACACAGATTACCAAGTAATTTGTTTTGACGTGGACCTATAGACTATAGGCAGTTTTTGCCTGATAAATACTGCAAGTGAAAGGGGTTGCAATCATCAAACAGGTTCAGTCAGCAGTCATGAGGTCTTTGGTGTTCCTGGTGCTCCTTGGAGCTGCTTGTGAGTAGCAAATCTATTCAGCACAAAACAATTTTACCCTTTAAATATTTTTTTGTGATTTTTACACTAGTTAATATACTGACAATCTTTCTTCTGTCTTCTTTTGCAGTTGCTCTGGAAGATGACAAGATTGTTGGTGGATATGAGTGCCAGCCCCATTCTCAGCCCTGGCAGGTGTCTCTGAACGCTGGCTACCACTTCTGCGGTGGCTCTCTGATCAATAACAACTGGGTTGTGTCTGCTGCTCACTGCTACAAGTCGTAAGTAACATTTACAAATAAAATTCAAACAAAAATACACAAAATTTGACCGGTAATTTAATAATTACTGCATTTGACATTCTATTCTAGACGCATTGAGGTCCGTTTGGGCGAGCACCACATTGGCATCACTGAGAACACAGAGCAGTTCATCTCCTCCGAACGTGTCATTCGTCACCCCCAGTATGACTCTTGGGACATCGATAATGACATCATGCTGATCAAACTTAGCAAGCCGGCTGTGCTCAATGCTAACGTGCAGCCTGTGGCCCTGCCCACATCTTGTGCTCCCGCTGGCACAATGTGCACAGTCTCCGGCTGGGGAAACACCATGAGCCCCAGTGAGTACAGGCCTGGTGATGTCATTTCCTCTGAGCCATCATCATCAAGCAAAATAAAATGTATTCTAATCTTATTGATGCCTCATGTTCATGGCTTTTCAGTTCTGATACCACTTTATTCATTTCTTGAAAGCTGCTGATTCCAAAAAGCTGCAGTGTCTGCAAATCCCCATCCTGTCCTACAGCGACTGCAACAACTCCTACCCTGGAATGATCACAAACTCCATGTTCTGCGCTGGATACCTGGAGGGTGGAAAGGACTCTTGCCAGGTGAAGGATGACAGACACAGAACTTGATGTTGTGGAACATTTACCACAAACAGCAAATCCATTGAACCACAAATTGTATCTGGCACTATTTACCAATCATGAGTTCTTTGTTTCCCTCAGGGTGACTCTGGTGGCCCTGTGGTCTGCAATGACCAGCTGCAGGGTATTGTGTCCTGGGGTTATGGTTGTGCTCAAAAGAATCATCCTGGTGTCTATGCCAAGGTAATACAACAACATTTAAATAATGTCTAAAAAAATAAAGTTTTTATTATTTGAATGGCACATTTAAATGATCATATTCCCATTCCTCCAAGGTCTGCATTTTCAGCCAATGGATCGAGGACACCATTAACTCATACTAAAGCAAATCCAAAAATGCACATTTAGCCATGTCACATGTAACCTCCTACTTCCACCAGCGATCCACCAATATTCTTTTGTAGTGGAGAGATAAACCTGTGTGTGTAAATAAAGGCATTTTAAAACATTCAGCTTACTTCAAATGGCTTTTCAAATGTCTTTTTAAATGTCTTCAAATAACATTTTTCTAATAACATTGACAAAGGTGTCTAGTAGTGTCTATGCAGTATATACATCTTCATTAAACCTTGGTTTAACTTTGATGGTTCAATTAAACAATGTAATAATATAATAATAATTAATTTTATAATATAATATAATATAATATAATATAATATTTTACCATACTTAACTTTACACAATTTAACATATGCAGGACAAGAGGGATAAACACTATAATTAAAAATAAATTACAAGTATGGATTTTATAGCAGGTTTAATATGATTTGTTTAAACTGGTGTAAATATGCGTCTATCAGCACCGATGCGGAACCTGTTTAGTTGTTGTTGTTTTTTTAGTTCGGACTCTTTAGACCATTGGACCACTATGCCCGCTGAATTTACGCAGTCCATCTGTTTTTACCTGCCTTTAAAACATTGCAGTTGAAATACATGACCTTGTTTTCGTACAGTAGATGACAGATGTAGATTTTGATCCCAATACTGTGCGTCTGAGTTTATTTTGCAACATATTCAAAATTGGTGTCAACCTCTTCTCGCAATGAGACTCACCTTGCGGGCGTTTATGTACCATGGATGGGTCTCGGACCAGTGTCCAGAATAATATTATTCTCACAGGTTTAGTTAGACACGAGAGAATAGAGACAAGAATAGAGACAACTAGGACAAGAGGATGAATTAGTTTTTACGCTGAGAAGGTAAATGGTCGGACAGATTCTATGATTAAACCCACTATTACTGTACGGTTCTACTTGTATATTCACTTACAATTCTAGCGAGTTGAATAGTTTAGTTGGTTGTATTTTATTACTATATTTTTACTTATGTAGAATGATTATTACAAAAAGTATTTTTGTTCTTCCCGA
>JBAJNP010009446.1:8040-18150 GCA_036877545.1 Yasuhikotakia modesta
TGTGACAGGAGAAGCAGTGAATTCTATGGCTTTTTTCTGGTTTTAATACTATAGTGAGATCAGACTATGTGCCTGACCCTCAGAGAAGCTTTGCTGTTTAATAATGTTGATAGTTTCATATTTTTCAAGTTTTATGATTTCAAGTAAAGTGACTAAACTGGCTTGTAGATTTGCTCACCAGCTCAGCTTTAATACCTAAGGAAGGAGTTGGGAGGAGCCTGGAGAGACAGGGGGTGGGGCTGCAGTAGCCAGCAGAGACGATGGAGACATAACAGGAGGTACAAAGCTGCACGAAAGTACATGTCTAACAATGTTGAGCGAGAGAGGGAGAGATTTAACTCTGGTTAGGAGCCAGGAATCAGCTTATAAGTAGCAAACTCAACCCTCAGAAACAGCTGTTTTCTCTTCTGTTGTGTAATGGCCAGACTGATAATGTGTTTGTGTTGTTTGGATTGCGTGAGCTGTATTCTGTCTGGTTGAGTAAAGTCTCAGTAACGGTGTGTGTTGACAATGTTCTCAGATTGGCAGAAATTGTTGCTGGTGTTTACCTTTTGGACTCAACTGGTGGTGAGTCCGGGTGCGGGAAACACACGTTACAGATATTATCACAGAAACTGCTACACCTGTTTCAATGGATACCACGGATACAACACAGGACACCTGGGGCCAGGTGAGTTTAAATCAACCAAGTCAGATTTATGTAAGATGATAGATGAAAAACATGGCATGATGAAAGAGAGCTTGTGTGAGAACCTTCGAATTGGAATTTGGTGGAACAGATGACAGTAACTTAATAATAATGGGAATTAGGAGAAGTTCTGGGACAGAGTTCGATCCTGCTGGACGGTTCGGTTATTTTTTGGCTTTGTAAAAGTGAGCTTCATTCAGCACTAGTAATGTACCATGAAGGATGCCTTTGGTCCACTGTTAACAAATGTCAGATGTGTGACTAAAAAAGACTAGTTAAAAGACTAAAAAAACTAGTTAAACTGTTTAGCTGTATTTTATTATTATTGTTTAGCAAGTATTATATTGACTAATCATGGATTTGTTTTCACGCTAAGAGACCTGAAATTAACAATAATAATGACATTTTTGTCAACATAGGATATTAAAATAATAATATTGTAGCTTTTAACGTGACACAGATCGGCACTGGAGCTGAATACTTTAAAATGTTCATAGAGAAATTATAGACTGTTATTGGCTTATTTATAGACCGTTATTAAAGTTAAAGAGAGAACAAAATCTGTCAGTTATCAGTCAGAGTATAACCAAACCAGCAGGTGATTTTTTTCTTTAAACAATGTCAGATTGACTTCAAGTATATTTGTCCACGTATGAAAGTGATGTAACATATTCTTATGACTTCTCTGTCAGGCCTACAAAACAATCTGGCATATATACACAATATCTTCAAGATGAGAAGGATAAAACTGCTTGTGTTTTGATTGCATTTTAAGTGTCAGCCTCAGTTCGTGATAATTATGGGAAATGTTTTTGGACTGCATGACAATAGAGAGAAGATTATGTAAATTATTTGTTTTATAGCAAAACACTTTTGGGATCATTTTAAATGTTGAATTGATTATATGATAAACAAAATAAGAATGTAAGAAGTAATTTGTTATGACAGGACAACAATTAAGGACGTATTTTATGTCTGGAGTTGATTAAATGATCAAATTAAGTCCAAGAAGTTTTTTCCTCAGAACTACACATTTGACATGTACAGTATTGACCGTATTTAAATAGGGAATGAAATGAAAAGTTAGTGTTAGTAAGAGACATTAATTATTTCCAACTAATACATGAATTATATTAAGTCTTTTTATTATTCTGATACCCTGAATGATCATTATTTATGTTTTTAAACGTATAAATTATTTATTTTTAAAGGTGTTTGGATGAAGTTAAGTTCTATGTGTAACTGTATAATAACATTTAATGGTGTGAATAAGACCTTTTTGCCTTTTATCTCGTTTTATGTATTTTGTTCAACTTTAAAGTAAAAAAAGTTTGACAACTTCCAACATTTTCTTCATTTTCTTAAAGTAGGAAAACCAGTAGACATGTCAGTGTTAGAGTCACGCTGTCTGAAAACCTCAATGGAGTCAATAAGTCAACAGTGTCCATTATTCTTAAGAATTCTTCCACTTTATTTATGCATTTTGGAAGAGCATTGATGTGCTCTCTGTCTCCAAAAATGTGGAAGACACTTAGATTCAGGCATGACAGACACAATTTTACGCATACATGAGAAACCAAGCTTAAACATCTTCACACAAGCTTGTGCTCTTAGTATAATCTTTCCAGCTTCCATGCATGATGTTAGGACAGATCTTCAGAGAACTTCAAAGAAAGTGTTTTATCTGTGGCCTATAGTGATAAGAAGCAGTTAAAGCTCACATATGCCATTGATTTTGCTTTTTGATTTAGTCATCTATACCTCCCATAACTGCAGGGATAAACAACGCAACATTTGTCGAAGACGTCGAAACATGAGTTTTGCAGTCCTCACAACGATGCATGTCAGCGCAAGATTAAACAGTCATTAGATGCTGGAGTTTTCCTGCATTCTGCGTGATGAATTCCAGGGAAAACTATAGAGAGCAATCGGAGGGACCCACAGGCAGCTGCTGGCATTCCTTCCCTATGAATTCCTGCATTTCCCGTTTGAAATCCTGCTGTTTATTTACACCCACAGCTGTGAATGGTGCACAGATTCTGTCTGCGCTCTGAGGTTGTGCACAGCACTTTTGTAATTAGAGTTCCTCAGGGTTCCTCAGGGTTCCTCTGGACAGGTGTTTTCTATTATCTACACAACATCTGATCACCTCACTCACCGTTGTGGTTTTGGCCGTTGGACAAACTGACTTCACTCTCATTCCATGCTGTGATGATCTGCGCTTAACATACAATGATACAAAATGAACTATTCTGGAGTCAAACATCGCCATTAGAATCAAAATCAAAAAATACAGATTTTAGAAATGTAAATTTGACATTTGCGTTTTTGCATTTGGCAGATGGTTCCATTTTTTGGCAAAAAAAGCAACATTACAGTACAAATTATACTTTTATGTATAAAATATGTTTTATGTAGTTTTATGCAAGTATCTGTGCCTGTTACTGCTCTGTCAGTTTATATAGCGTGTTTGTTGTTGGTTTTTTCAACTCTTTATATCACAGTAATGTTCCTTGTGTTAGATAATTACTTGTTTCTTCTAAATTCAATATGGATTTCATCTAGTTCTTGGCTGTATATAAGCGCATTCCATTTGCAGTCTGGCGTAACAATTTATCTGGAAACAGAAGTGCTCGGTGTCTTGTTCAATTATTTTAAAGTAAAATGCATATTGATTACAGTTAGAAAATAAGCCTATAATCACCGCGTTGTCCATCATCTGTGTCTAAACCAGATTTGTTGTTATGACAATAGGGTGTAAATAAGCAGGTTACACAAGATGTTATAAATTTAAGCCAAGTGGATTTGACTGCTGCTTGCAAAGAAAAGTGTATAAGAATTTTCCCTGGAGCACATATAAGGGTTTTCTCATATCCATGATGCTCCTGTCAACATTGATTGACATCATAGAGGCAGTTAAGGAGTTCCCAGTGTCATATTATCCATAGGAGAACATACCTTAAATCTTCTGTCATCCACGGCTGCTATTGTACGTAATCAGAGAGTCTTTTGCTCAGTTGTAATGGTATTGGGTATAGTTTTCTTTTAATAGACTGTCCTCATTGGTCCCACTGTAAGCATATTATGTATTATAATTACTATACTTCTAATTCATACAAATACATATGTTATATATATGTTAAGTTATTATTATTATTAAACTTTTATACTTCACATATGTACATATATATAAATAAATATATAAGTTTAATAATTATAATATATAGTGTGTGTGTGTGTGTGTGTGTGTGTGTGTGTTTATTGTATATATAGTATGCATATATATTGTTTGGACTGTGTATTATTTGGACTGGTACTACCTCTTGCCTAAACAATATTGGCTGTGCCTGTTATTTCCTCTAAGCTGTAAAAATAACCCTTTGTAATAATATAATGTGCTGCATTTATTTGTTCAAAATGTTAGCCAATCAGCAACCAGGATATAGTTATACATATGAAGTATTCAAGCGAGTCATACAGAAGAGCTATTTTCTCATGGCTCTTGGGCCAATAGTTATTTTAAAATGATCTTTCTTGGAAAGGATTTTGGAAAGTATAGGATACGTGGCTCCATAGGGAGTATATTAATTACTGTAAATTAATTATAAGTATTATTTATCATATTCATCCCATAAGTTTTAGTCATGGTAGCGGAGGATTAGCTTTTGAAATGGATATCAAGTTTAAATCTCGCTGAATCGAGTCCATATGAACGCATGTGAGTTCACAGTGACCTTCTATTTCTGTCCATATAATATCATATTAACTTTCAAAGCCCCTTGTGGTGCATAAGTTATAACCCACAGTGCAGAGAACATAACTCAGTGTCTGCGGCTGAAAACTGCTGCTATCACTGTTTCTTACACAGCAGAACTTCACAGACCAGCTACAGCTCTGAAATATGAGGCTATAACTTAGTATATTTTAGTATATTTATAAGTATATTTCCTGTATACATGAATCCTGTATACATAACTCATCTTTAAATACTTCTTACAGTTTCCACCTCCACACACACAGACAACATTTGGACAAATGGGCAAAATTTGTGTAGCAAAATAATCAAAAAAAGCTTTTTTAAATTGGCAAAATTATCAAAAAAAAGAGCCAAAATGTTTGTTTGTAAAGAGATTTGAACAAAGCGAATGCCCGATTTGCAAACAGTAGTTTTCACATCAACAAATCATTCAATTGGTTGAATGTTATGTCATCTAATTAATTTTCATGAGCCAGACTGATATATAATGTCCACCTTCCCTCTCACCTTAAGCCATTATACAGTTGCCATGTATTTAGCTGAATATGTGAGCGCTTCCCACATGCGCAGTGCAGAACATAATTAAAAGAAAAATAAGCAGGATTTTTAAACTGTCAAAATTGATCATACTAACCTCTGAGTTTTTCCTGGTCCTTTTGCTGTGAATGACTCTTTTCCTGCAGTTAAATGAAGTGTTGTGTACATTGAACAGTTCTTTAAAGGTCAGTCAGGCTGCAAGGTTTGGCCTCAGCTGTGAGCAGTCATGGAAGGTCACACAGCAACACAACACAAAGAGTTTATTCACAGAAAGAGCTAGTAATTGCTGATTGGCCGATTTGACTGTGGTGATGCATCAACCACATAAATACACTTCAGGATTCCAATAGATGCCTACAAATGAGTGAACTATTGAGTCAGCGTGTCTCATAGCTGTGCCGACTGTTTACTTTGGAAGTTTCTAGAGACCTCAATTGCAAAAAATCTGTATAGTGACTGAAAGTAGTGGCTAAGTAGTTTTGCATCTGTCTAGAATAGAAGAATTTATTTAGGTTGTGCAAACAGCACAAGTGAAATGACTTGAGTTGTGTTTACTTAAAAGCGCACGTTGCCAGGTTTTGGAAACTTGTTCAAGGAACCAGCCAAAGTCTGGTCTCATCTGTCTGCTTTTCTCTCCTCAGATGTTGATGAATGCCAGGTACACAACGGAGGCTGCCAGCATAGGTGTGTGAACACCAGAGGTTCCTTCTACTGCGAGTGCAACCCAGGGTTTCGTCTTCACATCGACGGTCGCACCTGCATAGGTGAGTCAGTCAGAGGGACGAGAGGTCACCGTGAGCATTGACAGACTGGATTTGAGTTTACAGGCTATAATCCTCAGAAGCTAAAAAAAGAAAGTTTGCTGTCACAGAATGGGTTTCTCTTCAAAGCAGACAGGGTCTCCACCTTGAACTCTGGGAATCAAAGAGGCCCTTGTTTTGCTAGTTGTGGAATTTTTGCTAATGTGCTGTACTGTACAGGCCTTGTCATGGTGAGTTTGTGATGGACCTTTGAGAGAAACCAATGTCTCTGGACTCAACAGTTCCCATGCCAGGTCCTGTTAACTATCAAGTCATCACAAGCATCTATTCAAGAGTCGCTCTGTTGTAGGTGTCAGGTAAAACTCAGCAATTATCTTTCGTGGGAGTGAAAAATTTCAGTAGTTATTAAAGTCATGAGCTGTAGATTGGTTCAGAATTTCATGGTTTAGCAGTTTTTTGGAAAATTTACTCCTTAAGGAAAAACTGACAAACAACCGCATACATTTTATAGGACAATCATTGCATTTACTGAGGTAACATTTTAAATACTTTTACATGGTAATTGACTGATTCTTTCAGTAGGGTTTGTATTTAACATGGAAAATTCCTTATAAATTTCTAACAGAGCTGTTTATATTCCATTATGGAAAGCTGAATGTTGGAAGTTTCACAAACTGAAAGCAGACTGCTGTTTGTTTGCTTGCAGTTTGATACAGTAGCAGCAGTTTCAGAGTTTCAGCTGCATCAGCAGGAATCAGATCTTTCTCCAACCCAGAAGTCCTGAAGTCTTCTCCAGTCGGCCTCCAGGCTTCTTCAGTGTTTTCCAATACCAAACCAACTCGTGTACAAAACCACAACCTAAACCAAAGCTGAGTGGAAAGAATATTGAGTTTAACTAGAATAAACTAGAAACAGATGGTAATTAATCAACAAGGGGTTTATCCAGGTTATTTTGGTTTTGAAGCTGGTAATCTTAAAGTTATCTTATGCCAGAAGCCTATTAACTTATGACTTATGACCAGCAAACTCCAAATTATTTTTAAGGCTTTTATGCCAAAAGAAATATTAGGGTTATTCTTGATAGAAACACAATTTCATAACCGAAATGTAAAGATAACAGTTTTCCCCAAAACGAGACACAGTTTCAACAAATTGTCACAATTATTTGCTGACCTGGCAGGAGTCTGGAGTGTCTGGTGATATAAGTTTTAATAAGACATTTTGTTGTAATTTGGCATTTTTAAAGCTGTTTTGGACGATGTGCATGAATGCTGTATGGACTGTTGCTAAGGCCAATGGTAAACTCCTACACAATGAGGTTGACTGATGTGACTTATGTGTCTAGTATCACAGTATATATTTAGTCTGCCTTACTGATATATAGACTGCCGTAATATTCACTAGCTGTAAAGCCAATGTCTTAAAGAGATTAGATTTGTTACAAATTATGAAGGAATATCCTTCCTGTTATGATATATTTTTGAACAGCTCTCCAAACTGTAAATCCAAGTGTGATGGTCTGTTTACTGTACTGGTGTTTACCTGAGGTTGAACTTTATTCCACCCTGTTTGGTGAAAGAGTTGAATGTTCCTCAGAAAAGAGGTGGAGAATTCACACTGACAGACCACTGACACTAGGACATCATCCAGCCCATAGAGACATTACTGTTCTGAGATCAGTAGGCAGATTATAGGCCAGTGTACATTCAGAGTGGCGTTGTACATTCAAGAGTTCAGCTGTCTGTTGTCTATTGCCAACACAAAACAAGTTAAGCATTCTCCTGTCATCTCACTTCAAATGGCTTTTTAATGATGCAGACCAAAGCTATCTGCTTGTTCCTAACTGACTGTTTTGATTGGTTTCTGTCCTGAGATAAACATCCTCTTAAACAAACAGAAGACTACAGGTTAGCCAAACATCACAATCCAAACGCTTGAGCGAGATGAGAGGCTGTTTGTTTTTCCATCAAAGCCTCATATTCACCCTCCAAAAATGATTTATTTGCTGCGTTTTCAGACTCAGGAATTGAAAATAAATTGTCTGGTAGTATTTTAGGTTGTTGTTAATTCAATAAACGTTTCACATTCTACCCTGAGATTCTTAGAAAGTGTTTTTACAAAGACGGGAGTTTATAATTCAACAGCTGTTAAACATTTAAAGTCATAGCAAAATATCAAAATGGACCCGTTTGTTTTATCTGTGCATTCCTGGTCTTAATGTGAACGATTCATTAGTGCACAGTATTCCAAAATAAGAAATAGTTTGTCATTAGACCTTGTGAGTTATTGAATAATGCTAACCAATTTCTATATACAGCTAATAGCTGTATATACTATTGCTAATAGCTGTATAGACATTGTTTAAGCAAATTCACATTTTGTTCAGGCATTGTTCTGGTATGTAACATCCACTTTTTATAATTTTATCGATTCCTGCTGGATAAAATTGTGGAATATCTTTACTGTGTTGAATATGTTGTTGAAATGTTTACATTACAAACGTATGCTGTGCTGTGAAAGGCAACTTACTTAGAAATGAAAGCAAACATTGAATCTCTTAGCATTTTTTTTAATCCTTATTAGACATTTTGACTTTAAAGGCAGGGTAGGCAGTTAAAGAGGCTAGCAATAGCAGTCTAGCTTTAAAAACGAGCGCATACTTAGTTTGACAGGCAAGAAGGATATCCTGTTTCATTTGAACCGTATGCAATGAGTGGACTAACATTTTGTGGTCCTGTGTCTTTCACTGAAGATATTTAAATTTGTTTATATATTTAAACCACTTTACTTTAGTGGTTGCTAAGAAAACAGGATGTAAAGAGACTTTTGGCCAGCATAACAAAACATGTTTCTACAAAAAATCACTCACCCTGCCTTTAAATACAATTCAGTAAGTGACAACTGTCACCTTCTTTAATTGTGTAAAAGCATTCAACCCTATAATGGAGTCTATAAACATTCTCATGTTGAATCAAGTCATTTCCGCAACACGTCCCAGATAAATTATATTCACTTGAAATCAAATAAAGCCATTAGCTCTGAATAAACTCAGCTGTGGTGGCAATTACAAACTGCTTCTTGTCAGAAGAACCCGGTTCTCTGGTTATGACATGTGGAAATTATGTTCTCTAAATAGAAGGATGTTTTGGTGCAAATCACCTGGGTTCTGCCAGAGAGCTCCAAGTAATGGATCTGACCATTCAGTACCGCAATGATCCAAAGCACACAGCCGAACGAACCACAGAACCATGTCTCGGAATGACGCGGTCAGAGGACACGCTTCACTTCCATAACAAATCTGTGAACTAACCCACACCGGGCTGCATGTGCGCTGGAGGTGATTTCACAATGTGAACTCCTCTGCAATGGGAAGTGGAATAAAACCATAAAATCCAGATGTTTTAAGGTGTTACAGTCCAAACCAAACAGAATTACTGATGTAATTAAAGACAAAGGTGCTACCACAGTGTTATATAAAGTGTGCGAGCGCTTATGAAAACAAAGCACTGATCGTTTTAATTATTTTCCACAGAAATTTGTTTTTGCTTAATCATTTTGGCGGAGATTTTGTTACAGCATAGAAAAGTCAGACAGGATGTGATTTTATTTTGCTATGAAAAATTTAATTAGGAGAGTCACATTAAAAGCTCATTTTAAAAATGTTTAAAAGTTTTCAGCTCTATTTCTGCACATTTTACAATCCTGTGTAAAGAAATGTTTGTCTCTCTTCTCTTCTTCTCTTCTTTTCAGCTGTTCTCTCATGCTCTGTGAATAATGGAGGATGTGAGCAGGAATGTGTCCAGTTTTCCCCGGTTCACTTCCAGTGTCGCTGTAGGCGCGGATATCAGCTCACCGCAGACGGCAAGCGCTGCAGATGTGAGTCCTGCTCTTCTGCTCATTTAGACCAGGTGTCAGTCAGAAACTGATCATGAATCAGTTGCTGAGAAGGTTCCAGATCAAACACTAAAATTTTTAATTATAAACTTTATACTGAATCTAGACTGAATAATGAACCTTATAATGAATCTAGACTGAATAATTAATTTTATACTGAATCTAGACTGAATAATGAAACTTCCACCAATATAGACTGAATTATCAACCTTAGACTGAATTATGAACCACATTAATACAGACTAAAGTGTAAACCTATACCAAGTCTGGACTGAATTATGAACCCTCCACAGAACTAGACTGAGTTATCAACCTCAGACTTAATCCATTATGAACCATTTAATAGCGGTACTTATTACACAAAAGGTTAAAATTAAGGATGGGTCAAGCCAAAGGTTTCAGTTACAGTAATTCTCTGAACTTCAAAACACCGCAGTTAGTGTGAGTGACTGTCTTAAGTGCCAACATTTAAA
>JBAJNP010009447.1:0-18147 GCA_036877545.1 Yasuhikotakia modesta
AGATTAAGCCTAAAGATAAGGCAGTTCTCTTAGATGCTCTGCTTGTGCCTTCTGGCCTGTTTGGTGACGCGGTTGACTCCGTCGTCAACAGGTTTCAGGAGGCCCGCAAGCAGGCGGAGACATTTCAGCGGTTCCTTCCCAGTCGCTCCTTCCCCAAATCTCCTTTGATGCTATTAGGTGGGAACAGCAGCCATGTACGAGCTCCTCACATAGGCAGACACAGAAGCTGAGCGTCGTGACCCGTTCTCCCCCATTAAGGGTACGGGTTACGCGGGGCTCTTCCTCGAAGGACCTCAAAGGGTGCCCCGCCTGGGGGGCAACGGGTCTTAACATCACTCGTTCCCCAGGGCCCTCTGGAGGCCAAACTGTTAACCCTGCCACCCCTGCTGCTTCAGGGTGCAGCAACCGCAAATGTCAGCTCCCTCCGGTGTTTGCCAAAATCAGCAGACATGGTAGAGAGACCACTTCTGTTAAGCAAATTAGATTGAGTTCTCCCTGCAGAAATATCTTTACAGGGCTCAGATCATCATGCTCAAAACTCTCTATAGGCCAGCTCTGGCTCCGTTGCAATACCAGGGCATCCATGTACTCAACTACATCGACGATTGGTTGATTCTAGCTCTGTCAGAGCAGGTTGCAGTTCAACATCGAGAGTTGTTCTGCATCATATGAAACAGTTGGGGTTCAGAAAAGTGTGCCTTGGACATTTGGAAGAAACCTTGGTTCCTTACAGAGGGCCCGATATTGGGGGGGGTCGCTGTCGCCGTGTCACCTTAGCGACCGATGCTTCCCTCACCGGATGGGGGGCAATCATGAATGGCCCGAGGTCATTGGAAGGGTTGCCAGCTGTCCTGGCATATCAGTTGTCTAGAGATGTTGGTAGTGTACCATGCTCTCAGACATTTTCTTCCAGTCCTATTATACCACCATGTGCTCCTTCGCACCATCAGCACAGTGGTGGTCGCTTACATCAATCATCAGGGAGGTCTGTGTTCGCGCCCTCTTTACAGATTAGCGCGCCAGATCCTACTCTGGTCTCAGGGAAAGCTGCTCTCTCTCAGAGCAATTCATATCCCTGGATGTTGCAATGTGGGGGCAGACATCCTGTCGAGGCAGGGGCCAAGGCCTGGGGAGTGGAAACTTCACCCAGTTGTGGTGAATGAGATTTTGAGAATATTTGGGCAAGCTCATGTAGAACTCTTCGCATCTCTCGAGACTGCGCAATGTCCCCTTTGGTTCTCTCTAGCTGATCCAGCTCCTCTGTGGCTGGACGCTATGGCACACGTGGCCAAGGCTACGCCTGTATGCCTTCCCCCCGATCGCTCTGCTCCCTGGAGTTCTGAAAAAGATATGGCTAGATGCGGTATCCGTGCTCCTGGTGGCCCCACTTTGGCCCACTCGAGTATGGTTCTTAGCTCTGATAGATCTATTAGATGGGTCTCACATTGTACTCGGGGTATGGCGGCCTCCAAGGCCTTCGATGCAGGTGTCCTAGTTCAGACGCAGCGTCTCCTTCCCTTCAGGGAACCAGGGTTACATACGTAACCTGAGACGGTTTTTAAGTTTAAAAACTAATCACAAGTTCAGCCAACAAAAACCTAGGCCGAGTTATCCCAACAAGTTCAACCCACTGCAGTTATAACACAAAAAGTGAAGTTATGAAAAGTGAAGTAAATTTAACAAAAAGTCACAGTCCTTGTACAGTAAGTAAGGACTTTGGATAAGTAAGTAAATGTATCTTTAAATCTGTTGCTTGTGAAGCCCTAGTAACATTACATGTGTCTTCTTTTTTGGGGTTGGGAGCCACACAAATCTTTCTGTCTTTTATAGATGAATTTTGCTGCTTAGGTAAACCTGGTTGTGTTTTGAATTGTTCAAAACACAATTGTTGGCAATTGTTGGTTACTCTAGAATACTTGCTGTGCTTTGCTCCTTTATTGCTGTGGGTTAGGGACTAAGCTGAAATGAATAATCTTTGCTGATGTCAATGAACTTCTGCAGAAATCAGACAAGCACTGAACTTAGCCAAGATCTCTGAGGAACAGAACCATGTTTTTCATTGGGCTTTTCTCAAAACATTTGTCTTGTTCCTCACTTAAAAGTCTGAAAGGTTGGGCTTTGTTATGGGAGACCTCTGTTTCATCCCAAGCTTGCTGTAGTTTTTTCATTCACAAGGCTGGTGTCAAAGGTTCAGTCTGACAACCAATTCACTGAATTCACATTTTGAGGGTAGTCAAGACTAGCTGGCCTTTCTCATTAAAAAAGTGACAAAAAATGCTGATACTTGGGAATAACAGGGAAAAGGAATAATACTGTAAATTTATATTATCTGTCTCTGAGCGATGATTGTTCATTGGGTTTGGTTTTGGCAAAAGTACTATTGTTTTAAGAATTGGTATGGCTTTACAAAAAGATCAGACCTCTCTATTATGTTAAATAATTATTGTAAGATAAAATGACAGTACAAAATACTACCTTCATTATGTTGATGCCTTCCTGTTAGCTCAACCAGTAGAGCATTGCGTTAATACTGCAAAGGTTGTGATTTCAATCCAAGGGGAAGGCGAGTCCTGATGTGTACCTTGAATTCACTGTTGCTTGAATAAATGTAAAATGTAAATGTCTATAAAAAAAGAAATAAATGAGATGTTTATATCCGCCATGTATATGTTTTGCCATTTTCATGTCTTTTTTTTTCAAGTTGTTTTGTAGTCTTTGCCCGCAGTCATTGTAGTTTCTTCGTACTTCCCTGCACAAATTGTTTCCAGGTGTGTCTTGTTCCTCTAATTATCATGTGTATATCTACCCCTGTGCTATTGTCCTTGTTGGTTATTGTTCATGTGTTTTGTAGTGTTGAGCTCTCTGTGCTCATTGAGTCATTTGCTGGATTACCTTTTATGTTTGGTTTAATTAAAGATTTTTTATCTGCCCATAGATCCTGCTACGTTGTGTTCAGAATGTTACAATAATCTCTCAGTTGTTTTGTCCTGGATAGCCAAGAGACTGATTAAAAAAGAAACCTAGTCTTTTAAATTTAAATTGTGTTTCTAGTTTATCCAAACTGTTATGCTGTGAAGCTCTATATTTTTAGAATACTAGCCACTGTAGGTTTTTTATGAGAAGCATTTAAAACTAAGTTGATTACTTATAAAAGGCTGAGAACTTTACAATGTCTCCTCTTAAGTTTTAAAAGTGCTTTGAGCAATGTCACTCGGACAAACAAATTGTCTCTTTTTGTTTCCAAGTTATGTTGTGTTGCAAGTTACTGTTTTCTGACATTGTATTTATATATTGCCATTTCAGGTTATCTGGCTTCATGTTGCCGTCACCCATCGTAAGTTCTGGATCTATTTTGGCGCTGTGGTTTACTACAGATTTTGCTGTCAGTGCCCAAGGATTTAAAGCAATTTATGAAGGTAGGAAACAATGATTATGGTTACAACTCTATAGATTTAATTATAAGGATAAGCTACAGGACCCCTGGCTAATGTGACCTTTTTTTGTGACAAACCATACCATGGTATGATAAATAGCACCAAACACTATCGGAGAACTTTTCTAAATGCATAGTTGTCACTATACACTGCAAAACTTCCTTCTTTAATGTGAGGTTATTTGTTTTTTTTTTTTTTTTAAATGTGGTAAACTTGTGTGGTTAATGATACTAATTGGGGATTATTATTCAATAATGAAATCAATAATTATCACACATTTTAAGACAAAAAGCTTAATTTGATAAAAGGCTTCATTTTAAATTGTTATGGCTATGAAAAGTAAGGTTACATTAAGTGCTGCAGTCACAATTAAGATTTTTGTGTAAAATATGACTGCACTGACATTGAATCTACAAGCAAATTATTTTTTTACTGAATGCTGAATAATACAGCCATTCTTCTAATGTACTAAGCTATGCAATGCCAGAAGTTAAAACATAAGTAGAAAACTGGTGGACCATTGGCTAAAGTGGACATTTTAAGATGTAAATATAAAAGTTTATAAAAGGTGATGCATTTTCTCCCAGTTTCAAGCCTTTACACTGTATCAATATACTGCCCCAGAGGGGCATTTATCACTCACATAGGAGTAAATAACCCCTCTAGGTGCCCCTATGTTTACACAAATTTTCCCATTTTCTCAAAACGTTTTAACCGTTTCTGTTTACACAAATGAATATTTAGTAGAGAAATGTTTTTTGATCATCATGCATTTTAGGAAATCAAACAACATTTTCCTTAAGGGGTGCTTGTAGCCTTGTTGAGTATCAGTGGTTTTGCACATGTTGGTGGACTGGCTTGCTACCACCCTTGGTTTCTTGCCCCAGGTGTATTTGCTTAGTTATGGTCAAGACATCTGTTTTAGAGGCAACAGGATGGCACATGAGCCATAATGATTTGTTTTGGCAGATTAGGTTGCATTGAAGTCTTAGTGTAGTGTTGCATTTATATGGTCTAATAGGCTTCACTTGTTCTCTCTCTCTCTGGTTTGTTAAAATATTGTCTTGTTTTCTACAATGTTTTTTTTTTTGTTTGCTAGTCCTCTCTAGATTGATTGCAGGGCTGAGGGAAACTAGATTTACACACCCTGCAAACTCATCAATGAGCTTTTTAGATTAGCTTTGGGATTAAAAGAGGCACCTTGGATTTGAGAGATTTAATTCTATTCTGTCTGTTACCTAGAGCCATTTGTTTTATTGTAAAAGGAAATACGTAGGTTTTCTCATTCACAGCTTTTACTGTTGTTCATGTGCTACTTGTGCCAAAATGTATTATTGTGGTTTTTTGGATTTTAAATATTTAACCGATAACAAGTACACATATTTCTAGTGTAGTTCTTATTTGTCATCAGGGCATAAAAACATTTTTATTTTGTGTATAATAAAAAGTTTTTTTTTATTTTTATTTTAAACACTGCTGTTTTAAAATGAATGTACTATATCTTGCACAATATTGATCAAAGGTCTCTGAAACTACATTATAATTTGGTATAAGGGTAGACATATATCAAATAATACCTTATACCAAACAGAAACAGATAAGACTTTGCCCTTTTAAGAGTTTTACATGATCTGTCATTGTATGAAAGAGAGCTGCTTCTAAATTAGTTTAGAAATTCTTTTTGTACACCAAAATTTAAATGTTTGTATAGGCAGTAATGTTTAAATTGTGACCTTTGAAACCATGGTGCAATGCAATACCTAATGGAAGACGTAATATGGTGACCAGTGTCCTATGTAAAGTCAATCAAACTAAACAAGTTCTTTAACCCCAAAACTTTCAAGACAATGACAAACCCTTATGAATTTTTCATGAACTTTAAATATCACTGGAACTTCGATCCCAAACCCTTTGTTAGCCACATCTTCAAGACCCTTGTATGTATTTGGCACAGTGTACTAAAATGTATGACTTGTGAGACCTGGGACTCATAAATGATGCATAGTTCACTATTTCTGTCAATGTATCTGTACGCAGGTGTATTCTTCTGCTTTGTTTCTCTGTTAACCTCTTATTCGACAAACTGTGGCAGTCGTAACTCAAGTCATCCCTGCTAGAAGCCTTGTTAGGTGATAACTGCGAACGGCTTTGGAAGGCTGTGCATGCAGCGTCTTTTGTGATATTGTTTTTTGATGTCAGTGCTGTGCCTGAAACACAGTCTATTTTTATGACCATATGGTCGTCACAGAAACACTGCTGTGGAATGCAGATGTGTTGACAATGTGTGATTTGTACGTGCTGCGCGACAGAGATGTTTGTCCTGGTGTGAAAGCATTATTCCCTGCTCCGCTCTTCATTTCGTCCACAATTATGTCTCTGCACCGCTCACAAATGTGCCCTCCTGTTCCTTTTACCACACTGAGATCCTACTGGTTGTGTGAAGCACTTCTAAGCACTCAAACTGGGTTTATCTGTTGATTTTGGTTCAGGGAGGCACTAACATCATTTGCTTGGCACTTCTGTGTTTTCACTTTAGTTTGGACCACAATGTCATTGGTAATTGAAATGCATGAAAGTTGGGGATACAGTTTCTTTCAATTGGCTTGGTTTAAATGTGTATTAGCTAAAGTTCAGTGAAGTCATCACTGTGTATAATTTTCAGTGAATGCGTGACCTTTCTCAGTTATGCATTGCGACTGCGCCTCTCACCCTATTTCAGACCAATCCATCAGGTTAATGGTATCTTGTATAGGCGTTTCCTCTGGTGGCCAAATGGGCATAGTTTAATCTAACTGAAAAGGTTTTTTCCTTTCTTATTTGGTTTTGCAGCCACTGTGTTTCATGAAAGTTTTCATTTGCTTCTGATATCAGCTCTCAATTAGTATTGTAAGAATGTCCCAAGAATGCACATAGAAATATTAAACCAATACATCAATAGATTTGTAAGATTGCAGTAGCAGTGATATTTTAGAGTTTGCCATTTTTGTTTTCCCATTTTTTAAGTATTTGAAATATGTTTTGAACACAAGTTGGTAAGTTGGATTCATTTATCATATTGTCTGTTTAACAAAAATGGTTTAAACTGAAAAAATTGTCATCACTCAGAAATACCTTGTCTTAACATTTCTCATATTTAAAATTGTAGATAAAATATATGCAAATATTATTGTTTATTTTTTTCACTGGTGTTCTGGAATAAACATGCAGTATTTTGCTTACTGGTTTAAAGGGATAGTTCACCTAAAAATCTCAGCTCTGTGTTATTCCGATCTCCTGTGGCTTTCTTTGATCTTCAGAATCAAAACTGTGAACATCTTTACAATCTGATTTAAAAAATCCTGAACTAACTTTTTGAAAAGTTAAATATGTTAATTAATTCAATAAATATTACAATAAATTATTGTAAAGAAATAACTAAATTAAACAAATAATTTAAAATAAATTTTAATTTTAAACGAATTAATATTACACCACCAAATCCATTAGTGCTTTGAACAAACAAAAAGCCACTGGGGGGTTGAACAAAACTGGTATATAACAAAATTGCAAAATTTTCATTTTTGGGTGAACAAATCTTTTAAACACTTTAAATCTACTTGGCTGGTTTGGTTTCTGAACTGACCATACAGCTGTAGCATGTTGAGTGTTGTTGTCAATTTAGCATTTTTTTTGCATCATTTCAGAAAGCCACATCACAAGCTTATGAATTACAGATACTCAGAAATCAATGGTGGCTTGCAGGCCCTCATTTTATTGTGTGTGCATTTAAATGTTAAAGTATGCAGCAGTATTTCATCTCTGCCCCCATGCATTGTCGTTCAGATCATGGCATCCATATATATCCCGCAGGTTTCCCAGCAGCCTTTAGAGTGTGGTATATGGGCCATTACACCCAACTAATTGTAATCTATTTGCCTGCAGTGTTGAGCGCCACAGCAGTATGCTGAGTGAATGTACAACCTCTCAGCAATTTTCACTCTTATTATTGCTAGAAATCCATGATGACGATATTTGCTCATTTGAGCAACAGTGCCACGCTGCAGTTAGCGTTTGCGCTAAAGCTCTCTGATCACTGTAGCAATTTTACAACAGCTAAATATAAACCCTCATTTGCCTGCTCAAAGCATCACTATGACTCTCTACTTTATCTGGACAAAACTTTATATAACCCTTCCCGTAATATTTGTTGTAGACCCCTTAATGAAGGGTCAATTGTCTGGTCAAGGAGAGGTGTGCAATGACTTAAAGTGATTAAAAAGCTGGTAAGAAATTCTATTGATTTAACATTGGGCTGAATGTTGTGATAACATAGCTATATTATAGAATATAATATACATTATAAATATTTTATTTACAATTAAATATTGTAGAGAATTGGGATTGCCTTGTATCATTTAAAAAGCACCAACAAGTGGTAAAATTAAAACTTAGCCACACCCTAGCAACCAGTTACAGTACCCTAGCAACTGTGCCTTAGACTTTTTTTGTACTTAATGTTACAATATTAAGTACCATGTACTTAATATTGGCAGAGCTTTCTAATGTCATAGCTCTGCATCAGAATTATGTAGAGAACTGGTGTGCGCTAATATTGCTCAGCTTTTTGCTAGGCCTGTCCAATACTCATCCTTCATAGAGAACTGCATTGCAAGGCTTTGATATGGCTGCAAAAATGGTCTGAAATTCACAGCAAAGTGGTAATTTTGAAATCACAAAGCCACACTAGAGCTGTCTTTGCAGAGTCCTCATTAATCAGTGTTAACATTTCTTTACATTGCGCTATTCTCCTGAGGGATCCACTTTATCTGCTCATATACAGCCCTTGTTACATTTAAATCACTGGAATATAAAGCCGACATTGTTTGCTTTGGATGTTATGGTGGTTGAGTAATTGCGTCTTATATTTAGTTCTCTAAAATGAAGTATCTCATCAGAGCTTTATTGAAAAGATTAAAAGAAATGACAGGTCTACCTCTGATAAGGCTGATACAGGAAGGCTTTGGTAAGGGACTGTTCTGAAAGATATTAATCAATTAATTTCCCTACTCACAGTCAAATCTTGAGATACTAGCTGCTCTGTCAAACGTGATGAGCTGTCTGACCAGCATTTAATCAACCCTGGAGAAGTAGAGTGCAATTTAAAGACAAGTGGATAGATTGGATTACACTGGAGGCCTACCCTTGCTTATCAGAGCATTGGTCTGTTCTGTCTGGACACTACTGTGCTCATTCAGTCGTTCTTTAAACACTCATTTCCAGCAGCCACTGCGGTCAGAAAGCCAACTGTTGAGTGCTGATGGTAAAACAGGTTAAAAGCTGCTTATTTGGGTGATGCTTGTTTAATTTGTCTTGTCGATACAAGCACTTTTCAGTGTGGGTGAAATAAGGCTGTTTCCCAGAATTCTTCTCACATGCTAGAATGTTCATGCTCTTCACATTGCTTTTGTGATTTATATAATGATGGTGCATGGGTAAAATTCAGAGTGGAAAAATCAAAAATAGCTATACTTTTGAAGCAAGTCTATACTGAAAAATAAATACCAGTCTACCTATAGTGTCTAGTCCAAAGCAGATACTCAAAAACATGAAAGGTGGATCCTTTTGAACGCTAGAGTGCATATGTGTTTGCAAGCTCATTGAAGAGCGCTTGCATGTTGTGTTAATACAGCAGTACATGTGAATGGCCAAATGTAAAGTCTAAAGGCATTAATGTATGAAAAACAATTTTTTCAATTGACAATTTAAAACTGGTAGGTTGACCTGGTGGAAGCTGTGGTCTAGCAGTGAACATACATCAGAAACATTATGCTTTGGTGCTAATATGCAGCAGGTGCAATTTTTTTTAAACTTTGAATCCAACAGCAGTTTCAAGTGATTTTCTTCAACCCTTGATTGGGTAGAGGTTTGTTAGAGTGAAGGAGGCTGACTTTTCAATAATGTCAGCATTTATTGTTTGCTGTCATAAATGGCATCACAAAGTGCTTGCGAGTGGCAGCCAGGAAAATATTTGATCAGCAGTAACTCCATCAGTGCAGAAGTCAAGTTTTCAGCACTTTGTTTTTGTTAGACTTTTGCCTTAGTTTCATCTCTGAAATTTTTGCTGGGGGTAAAGGTGCACGTTAGCTTCCTTTATGAAGGAATTCCTTTGGTATTTCAGGAGTAATGTGTTTAGCACATGACAGCACAGGAAGGCTGTGCTTGTCTTTGCGTATGGCATGTCTAGAGGCACTTTTCATTCACACAGATTTGTGCTTGATTTGCTTAATTTATAATTGCACTGAGTTTGAACCCTAAGTGTTCATGTTGGAGGCCTGTCCAGACATATGTGCTTCATTTTTCTAAAGCCTTAACACTTCTTATGAGAGGAGACATTAAATTAATTTATAATTGTAATGTGCAGTGGATTCATGAAACATTTCCAATGGAGTATAATCGCTGTTAAATAATCATCATCATAAGTAATTATGTATGTCAGTGACACATATTACGACAGTACATTTAAAATGATTTATGCAATTAAAATAATGTAAAAAATTAATTTATGATGTTTTCACGGTATAAAGCCAACTGTTTAAATAACCAACTTCTGTTATTTTTATGATTATTTATATCAGCACTCTGCATTGTGAGGTGATAGTACCATTGTTAAAAAAATTTTGAGGATCAGTGATGGACCATACATCTGTCACCATTAATACATCACTCTTATTTGTGAAATATTGATTGCTCCTGCTTTGGCTGGAAACGCCTCCTATGGGTTGTTAAATTACATCTAAGAAAAATTCCAGTCCAACTGGTTATGACTGAGTTATGACAGTGTAGTTAATATTCAAATATATTGATTGTTAGGTCAATACATTCAAGGACAAGCTCTCTAAAACTTTCCACAACCCATTAAATCACATCTGCCTCACTGAAATGCACACCTCTCTTTAAAGTCTGTTAGTCTGTGCACTAAAATGACCATTTTTTTTCCTTAGGGAACTGAGGTATGTTCCTCAAACAGCTTTCCTACGTTTAAAATGTTTCACTTTGTGACAAAAAAAAAACCTTTTATCCAGGCACAAAATCCCCACGGCATGAGTAGAATTTTACCTCAGTTGTCTTCCATTCATTGTGTTCATAGTGATTACTGCTGTAACCTTCCAGTTTAAAGTCCATGTGAACTGGAAGCTGCAACCGATTTTGCTTCAGTGTTCTGATTTAATTCAAAGTGAAATGAAAAAAATGCAGGGTGTGGCTTGTTTTTCTACTGGGAGTTGACTGGCTCTATATTCTTGGGTATTCTATTTACTCTTTAGCCCACCATTTGCATTCACTATATAACCCATAAACACAGTATGGGAATACTGCCTTAGTGGTCTCTGCTTAAAATACTTCTTGAATTCTCATACTTCAGGCAGTTTGACTTCCTTTGACCTCTCTTTTAAAAGATTTCCATATGCAAATTTATGTTCATACACTTTAATAAAAATGAATCTGCACAGATTACATGCAAACCAGACTTTGAAAACGCTCACGTGTAAATTCCTTTGTGTGTCGCCTATGATAAATGGACATTCAGAGAAATGGAAAGAGATTATGGGGGTCAGCAGAGTGATGTTGCTAGTATTACTATTTTGGGCTGAATAGAAGATTCTTCATAGTGTAAAAACGTACAGTCTTTTCTGATTCGAATCATGTTATAAAGCTATGAAATATAATGGCTTGGAGCGCTTGATGGAGTAGACAAAAAAATAGAAAGCAACGTGTTCCCTCAGCGCAGTAATGGCATCGTGAGATATTGTCTCTTGCTGCGTAAAGTAGTTTTTTTTCCTCTCTTGGCTTTAGGCGGCTTTCAGGTTGTTGATCTCTGTAATTTGTTTTGAAAATCAGCAGGTCTATGTGACTGCAGCTTCACAGATGGTTGGATTAGCTATTTCGTTCGGATCTCCATAACAGCTTTTGTTAACGCAGAGGAGAGGGCGGGACAAATCCCAGGCCTTTAGCTAAATATTATTTTTAGGAAGATTATTTTGCAGACAATCACACAGCATATCATCACTGTTATATACCCCACCCCTGGCTTTTGATTCTGTTATGACTTTAAAGATGACCCGCTTCTGGCAATTTACACATCCCCAAAATAAATCGGGCACCGTGTAACAGTATTCAAGTATGTAGTGGTACTCAAGCTCTGTTCATTGCCCAGTGCTGCATTTAATGCAATTGGGAGACAGGAGAATATGCTTTCGTTATCAAGGTAGATGTACAGAGTTTTGCCAGGTTTGAGTAACTGACTCACCAGCTGACTCACAAGTCCAATCAACGGACATCTGCGCGACGTGATGCTGACCTGAATACTAGGGCCACCCTGAGGTCTGAAAATGGGACTTCCAGGAAAGTTTATCCACATGTCAGATAGTCCTTGGAAAGGATGTGGATCTGCAAATCTAGGTTTTAGTGAGGGACCTGTGGACATGGTTGAGCAGTCAAAATAAAAACGCTTTGCAAGCCTTTGTTTGTGTTTCTTACAGGGGAAAAAAAGTTGCAGTTTGTGATGTCTGACCTGCTGTTTGCTTTGGTTCTGTGGTTTTCTGAAAATTCTCATTGCTTTTTAAAATATTTTTGGCCTTTACTGGCTAATTTATGCATAAAATGGCATGCAATGACACAGTTACTGGAGATGGTCTGCTTTCTCTAGTCTTACAGAGACGACAGATTGATGTTCTGGTTTTAAAGTATTTTAAAATACACACAGACACATCAAATATCTGCAAAAGCTTTCTGCATAAGTGATCAGAATACCCCTTATTTTCTTTCCTTTAAAATGAACAAATTACAATAACATTTTATTACAATTGTATACCAAGTGTATAGTATAACATTTAAAAAAAATATTTTATTCAGTAAAACTACTTATGTTACATGTAACATTAAGAAAATAAATAGGCTCAGTTGTGAATTGACTATAAATGATAATACTGACCTTGTTCCTTGTTCTGTATAGATCTAAAAGTCTGCAGGAAAATGTTATTTTCTTTTGTAACCAAAAGATGGTTACTCATATTATTAGTCATATGAATATCATTCTTACAACAGGGGTAGTCTCCCTGCAGCCTCTCTGACAGGATATGCATTAATAAGCTCACTCTGTAGTCTGCTGAATTAGTATGCAGCACTGCTGGCTGTCCTGAGTCTAGTGCCAAAGCCCTCGAACTCACCAGGCCCACGATAGCATGTGTGAAATGCATTAACTTCACTTTAATTGCTCAACCTTCCCACCTCACAGCTAATGTATGCTCAACAAGTAGGGATTTGCAGTCTAGTGCTACACCAGCTAGAGTTTGTCTGTCTAAAACTCAATTTCCTTGTCAGTATCACCAGGCTTAGTATTCAGTTTATACAGTATGTTTATAAGTATAATCTTCAGTTTCCTGTTTCTACCTACATATAGCTACACATGCATAGAGAGACATGACTCTAGAATTGATCTCTAAAATGACTGTCTGTATAGACATATACATATATATACATATATATACCTTATATACGGTGTGTGTATGTGTGTATATATATTTATATATATATACATACACACACATATATATATATACACATATATATATATATATACACACACACACACACACATACATATTTATATATATATACATACACACACATATATATATACACACATATATATATATGGTATAGATGTATCAGTAATGCAGTCAATGTCATGAATAAATTGATGGAAAGCTGTGTAAAAGCTTTTTTACTGCATATCTTAAATGGTAATACTGTAATAATGTAACAAACCTCAACTTTAAATAGTTACCTTTAAATATCTGCATCAAATATCTAGTTAAAGCAGCTTAGGAAGAATCTCTTCACTGTTGGTCCGCCTTGATAATGATTGACCTAAAACAGTTAACTGTAAAAATAAAAGCAGACAGTTTATGCTAATACTTGCTATATTTAGGATTTAATACTACAAAAGTGCTTTAATTTGAAATTGCTGTTTATAATTGCGTTTGGATAAAAAAATGCATCAGCAGCCTGTGTCCTAGAGATCATAATGTATTACATAATTTATTTTTGGATTACAGAATGCAATTAATGGCATAGAGGCTCATTTTTAAACAAGTTGAGTAAAGCCTTATAAACAAAAGTTTAAGTGCTTTTTTTATGTGGTTGAGATTTAGGTTATTGAGTTAAAGATCTTTCCTTCCTTTAAAAAGATTTAAATGAAAAAATACTCCAGTCATGACAACTGCTCAGATGTTGATCCAGCAATAGTAAATCACATGCAAAGGAGGTTGACCTGCACACTGGCCAACTGAACTTCATGCCGAGTTAAGTATTCTTGTTCCATATTCATAGATGTCACTGCCATACATATATTCATCTCATTTCCCTGAATCAAAATTTGGAAAGCTTTCTTTGCAGTGCTAGGACATGCATAAAATATAAAGCCCAGCACCTTCTGGTCACAAGGGATGCTTCTGTAGCAAACTGTTACTACGCCAACAACTATTCAAAGCCACTGCAGGGAACAGTTCTCTTGAACATATATGACTAAATCTGCAATTAGGGACACTTTTGACTGCTTTAAATAAAAAAAATCTGAAAAATGTCAGGTTCTGGCTTACTGATCAGATCATGGTATTGTCAGGCTTTTGGGTGGATTTTAAAACTACGTTTTAAACGTTTTAAAACCAAACCTTTTTAAAACTTAAAAATATTTTTTCCCTAAAATGGCCTCATATACGCAATGACATGCGTATGTACTCACTGTCTCAATAGTTAAAGATGGTTCAAAATCCAAAGAGGATCAGCGACTGGCAGCTTATCCTCAAGAGGAACTGTTAAATGAGTTTTCTTTCTTTGTTTTTCTTAGTCGATGGCCCATCTCCATGGAGAGCTGAATAGGTTACATTCATAAACCCACAGATTGGCATTGGCAGAGTAAAAATGGTTAGCTTTGACAGGCGAGTTGATTTTACTTACCTGGGTTGTTAGAGAGATGAAGTGTTGAGTCATTGCACTGTAGTTCTGCCTTATCGCAGATATAATTCTGGACAAAAAGCAAAAAACAACTGCAGTCAGAAAGATGCTTTTCTGTACAGTTTCTCTTAGCTCTTCCCCACTGCTGACTTCATATTGATAGGCTTAGAGCTGGGAAAGATGCTTCTCTGAAGATAAACAGACAGATAACTAGAGCTGCATGGAGGCTGCTGACAGTCAGCTCCTCTCCACTGAAGTTTAGAAATGATTTTGGCACACTCAGAGTTTAGCTGGTCAGAGCAATTAAAGTCTGAAGCAGGAAAAGCTCAAATGACAGTGGTTAGATGAATTACAGACTGAGATCTTCATGTATTTAAAATGGAGTTGGGACAATATTTGCCCCCTGGAATTGATTTGCCCCCTGGGGTATTTTGCCTTTGTGGGGGCGTATTTGATTTCTACACAAACAGAATGTGAAATATATAATTTTAATCAATTAAATGAAATAAATTCTGAATTTCAGCATTTCTTGCTGTTAATTATAAAATGAAATTAACATGCAATACAAAAGTAGCGTGAAAAAATGACAATATTTAATAACACAGTGGTTCTCAACTGACTTTGCTGAAGGACTGATTTTGCTGAAGGTTCTTAACTGATTTTGCTCAAGGACTAGAATTGAGTCAATGTCCAAAATGTTAAATTGTAATACATTTAAAGAAGTTTTGTCTTTTCCAGAACAGTTCAAGAACTGTTCATCACTGGTCAGTCATAACAGCTGTATGCAGCCATTAAGTAAAATACAAACTAAATTAGAAATTGCTTTTCATAAGCACATGTAGATTAAAAATGAAATATCTGATAATTAAAAATCAAATATTTTGTCACTTTGTGTCATTTTGCCCTTGATCTTATCAATGGCTGACTCGACTGACACAAACCCATTAGTGTTTTGTGCAATAGTGTTTTATGTAGTCACAGGTCAGACCCAGACTTGTCAAGTGCTGAGATGTCATTAAATAGGCTCGCTTTACCTTCAGTACTTACCTTGAAGCAGCAATTATCATCATGGACTGATGAACACAATTAAAGTGCTATTCACCCAATTTGTTCTTAAACATTTGCTCAGGAAACATTATGAGGTTGCCACCGGAAAATTGTTAAGATCGTAATTCTTCCAAATTTTGGTCATGTGCCATAGTGAAATGCTGTCAAACTGGACTGGGGTTGATAAACGAAATTAATGCAAAGTTGATTTGTTGCTTCACTGAATGTTGGATTGAAATTCAAATAAAAACCTTTAATGTCATGCATCAATTGTGTTCAGCATTTGGCATCCATATGTAGGAGCTTGTGCTGAAAAGTTAGTGTCTATGAAAAATCAATGCTTTAGGAGAATGTCATTTACATGTTGTCTTTGAAGGGAATCTGGATTGCGTAGCTTAGATTTTTCTTTGCCATTTACATCTAAAACATTGATAACATACCAACAACATGGAAAAGTGTGTGTCAGATAAGTTTACGGTTTCCCTTGCTCTTTTAGGAGATATGATAACTGTGTGTTTGGGGTTTTTCAACTTGAAAATGAAAGAAATAATTTAAATGCGATATGACTAGTTCAACTTTGAGATTAGATCAAAGCATGTGCTGTTTTCATTTGTATATCATCTGTGCCACACAGTGATAAGAGAAAATACCATAAATAAGTCTACCCTGGATTTCTGTGCTTTAGCTGGCATCACTGAACTCATGTAGAGAAGATTTGAAGGAAAGCAGGTTGAAATTAAATTGTGTGGATTTTGTATTCATACTGAAGGTGATTGGTTTTCATTTGATTGGTATAATGCTGCATTTTATTCAAATCGAATGCGAGTCATTACTACCTGAATCTCTTGACCACACTGCTGCTGGATCAGAAACAAAAAAGCGAGAGATCTGTCACAAATAAAGTATTTTTATCTTTGTCAAGAGCTACTTTTATATTTCTTCTGTAAAATTGAAATTAAATATAATAAAGAGTGACATTAAGTCTGTTGAGCAGTGAAATAACAGTACAGTTTTCCTCTGGGATTTCCCAGTGCTCAGAAGATAACTTGACCGTTATCATTGCGGTGTTTCATTGTCAGCAGAGATGTTTTAAAGCCATCATGGGAATAAACAATGCAGTTGTTTAGCTGAGCTACATTTATCAACAAGAACATCATTTGCAATTTTCTTTCACAAATCTCTCTTTTCTAATACTTGTATTATCATGTAATGTTGGATCTATTGGTTTGTTTTATTTGCTAAAAAATAAACGTTTTATTAAGTGTCCATCTCCCTTACTGGTTCAATGTTGTTTTTTATAATAATTTTTCCAATTTCAGTGATGTTCTGTTGCATTTGTATAATTAGAAGTTGGAAGCTTAGGCTTCCTAAGTTCTAAATAGTCTTTAATAGTCTTTAAATAGATTTTTTAAGCTAATTTAGTTATTGCTGTTCATAAAATGGGTGAGAATGGAGTAAAGATGGAGTAAAGCCTTAAAGTTAAGTCATAATGCACTAGGATAAAGAATGTCTTATAAACCAAAACATCCTGCACACCTCTAAAATTACTGCTGTGTTACAGCCCATAGTTTTACCTCGCGTGAGCTTTCTGCATCACAACCAGCATTTGCACCACCAAACCCCAATTTTTATTGATTAAACAAAAAATGGCATCTCGCAAGCTTCCCTCCGTTCGCCCAGTCCAAGTGGATGAGAGATGGGTCTCCTTTTGACAAGAGCTGGCCCGAAGGAACCTGAGGGAAAAGGTTTATTTATAGTTCCCTTCGCAGAGACCGTCTTGGGAGCAGAGGGCACTGAGCTGTGGATGATTCCTCCAGTCAGCTGTGGTGCAGTTAGCTTGGTATTCTAAAGACCATCTACCTCCATTGCCCTCAAGGTTCAGACAGCACCTATAGAGTTTGCTTCATAGACAGCAAACGCTCACCAAATTCTTAAAGCCAACGCTTTTAGTTGCAAGCGATTAAGGATTAAAAAAAAGTGCTTTTTCGTTTGAGACAGAAAGAGGCCATCTACTATGCAGGGCTGAGTGGTTTGTTGGTAGTCTATAGTCAGTTCTCAACAGCAGCCATTGTGCCTTTGTTTAATCCATGAATGAAATGCTTACATTGTTTGGCAAATACAGGTCCTTCTCAGAAATTTAGCATATTGTGATAAAGTTCATTATTTTCTGTAATGTACTGATAAACATTAGACTTTCATATATTTTAGATTCATTACACATTAACTGAAGTAGTTCAAGCCTTTTATTGTTTTAATATTGATGATTTTGGCATACAGCTCATGAAAACCCCAAATTCCTATCTCAAAAAATTAGTATATTTCATCCGACCAATAAAAGAAAAATGTTTTTAATACAAAAAAAGTCAACCTTCAAATAATTATGTTGTTATGCACTAAATACGGGAATCCTTTTGCAGAAATGACTGCTTCAATGCGGCGTGGAATGGAGGCAATCAGCCTGTGGCACTGCTGAGGTGTTATGGAGACCCAGGATGCTTCAATAGCGGCCTTAAACTCATCCAGAGTGTTGGGTCTTGCGTCTCTCAACTTTCTCTTCACAATATCCCACAAATTCTCTATGGGGTTCAGGTCAGGAGAGTTGGCAGGCCAACTGAGCACAGTAATACCATGGTCAGTAAACCATTTACCAGTGGTTTTGGCACTGTGAGCAGGT